>CM073579.1:2082997-2145129 GCA_037074715.1 Magnolia kwangsiensis
CCACTGTCCTTGACCTTGGATTATGAGACATAGTAAAACTCACTAACTATGGTAGTGAAGAAGATGAAAGCTGGCCCAGCTCCAAAGACGCCATTCCTCAATGTCTAGCAAGGAGCTTCTCCTACCTACAGACATAACATATTAAATATACCATTATATCTAAGCCAAGAGCTGTAAGTTACTAAAATGTGCCCTAAAATGTTTTTGGGACCAATATCCATAAAGTTCATTGAACAAGAATCTTAAAGAATTTGTTCAACCTAGCAATCATTGGTAAAGGCAACAAATTGTCCTGCTTTTTAGCCTACCTCAACAGAACATTTCACGGATAGTTATTTTTCATGATACAAAGAGTGTATAAACTTTGGGGTTATGTTCTAGGCAAAGACAAATGAAACAGAGCATGTACTAAAGAATCAGCCTACCAGAATCTTGCCATATATAATCAACAAAAAAGACATAAGAAATTACGCAAAAGCTAGCATAACCTTTGATGGCTGCATGATCACAACCGTCCCAACAGAGGAATCCTGATCATCAGATATGGGCACTATCTCATTTTCATTTCAGCATAAGCTACCATGCGATACTTGAAATTTCTCCATCATTACAATTTTCATTGCCCATAAATTTAAAAAGAAAAAAAAAGTTCATCTGTCAGGTCTTGAGCAAGGGGAGTCAAGCGTTAGTTTTGCACCATTTAAAAAATGGTGGTGAGACTTTAGACATACACATGGCATGCTTGTATGGCAATCTAGACCATCCAAATCTATGGATGGAGCACAAGTGCATAATAAAAAAATCTTCACCGAGAAGAAAACATTAACCATCAAATTTATCCTTCCAAATTTGGACCATTCACTTTTATTTTTAACCATCTATCCATATGATATCCATTAATTGGATGATTAGGATTGTGTAATCAGTGTGATTTAGAAATGTCTAATTTTAGAAATGCTCTATCAACAATGAGATCCACAATATGGATGGTGTGTATAGCTGTAAATCAATCTGATATGTAAGGTGGATGAGTCATTGCCAATTTTTGAATGGTGCCAAAAAAAAAAAAAAAAAAAAAAACATATAGATGCAATAGCTCTATTGAATTTACCATTTTATCCTAGAAAGTGAATTGTTTGCCAGTGGAAGGAGAGTAATAAATATGCATTCCCTTTCTATTTTCAAATCAGGTGGAAAAAGAAAATGAAGAAAAAGAAAAGTTGGGAGAGAAAAGTACAGAAAGAGAAGAGGGGAGTCTAACAACATAGAAAATATACTACACAAGAAAGAAATCCATCCGCAACAGTCTTTGAAAATTCTGATTCAAGCTAAATTGTTAGATGTAGCTCGATGAGGCTGTTACCTGGCTCTAGTTTATGAACTCCTCTGTTTCTCATTGCCTCTCTCACTCTTGTCACTTTGTTCCATTGGCTAGCACTTGCATACATGTTCGTTAGAAGAACATAATCCAACACTAAAATCAATCAACTAGCATCAACTAACTTGAAAGTGCCCCAAATTCCTCCATTGGTTTCAGTCCAAGAACACCCAAAAGCAACTACTAATCATCAAAAACTCCCATTGATTCACATCAAGTAATCCCACAAATTTTAAGAATTGATAAATGCAAAAGCACCCACACAGGATTCCATCATCTAAACCACAAAAAATTATAATAAATCTGCATAACACTTCATTTTTCAACCAATACGCGTCAAACTACTTAAGAACATCCCAAATTTCATTGGTTTTTTTATTTATCCCAAAACAATTGAAAACAACCCACACATCATCCTAAAGTCACATTGATTTTCACCAAATCAAAGAAAGTTCAAAAGGAGAGATACCCATATGAGATTTCCTTCTTGACAATAGAAAAATTATTACAGTAGAATCCAAATGGATTCACATCAAATGATTACACAGACTTGAAGAACTAATAAATGCAAAAGCACTCAAATGAGATTCTGTTACATATAATAGAAAAAACCCACATAATACTCCTTTTTTAAACTAATCCAATCTATTTTTACTGATCATTTTATGGTATGAGACCAAAAATGGGGTATATCCCAATCTCAAGTGGACCACATTACAAGAAATAGTGTTGAATATTGAGCGTCGACCATTAAAAACTTATATAAGATGGACAAATGACGAATGACAAGTGAGAGTAAGACCCAAAACACTACTTCATAAGGTCCTTTTTTTTTTTTTTTTTTGTAATAAGCATCCAAAAAAATCCATTAAATAAAATACCCTATAGTTCCTCAGTCTAAGTTGCAAGTGGGACCCATGTCTAGAAAAAATTACTGTTAAATCTGACAGGCACCAATATAGATGTTTTCCTTCTCGATTGAAATTTAACTAATGAAACGGAGGAAATGATGAAGTATTCGATCTTCAATTAATTTATTACTTATTGCAAAACAAAAAAGAAAAAATTTCAAGAAAGAAAAGGAAAAAAAGGAAAATTTCAAGAGTAAATACAGTAATATTAGAAGGAAGTAGGATTGTAGCTGCATCATTTGCATTTGCTCTACAAGGAGAAAAACAGGCAAATTTTTGGCTTTTTAGCTAAACAAACAAGAACTAACTACTTTCTACTTGAGGAAGAAACTCCTCATAAAACAATAAATTTTGAACCTTTCGACGGATGCTACCATCGCAATCTAGAAAACTACAGAAATAACAAACCTAACCTCATGTAAAGCAGCAAAAAAGGAGTAAATCTCACTTTACATGAAAAAGACAATACCAGTAATGGTTGTAAAATAGAATTCGGATTTCCCAACTCATCCAACCATCAAATTCTATCTTGAAAAAAGATTGAAAACATTGTTAAATGAGAAAAAATAGTAAATTCAAAAACCAATCTTAGGGAAAAAAAAAATAGCCAACAAAAAAAATTCAACAATAAAAAATTAATGGCATCTCCCAACTTTGAAAAATAGTAACTTGAAAGCTTTCAGCTTAAAAGCTAAACCCGAGAAAAAAACTAAAAATAAAAATAAAAAATGACACCTCAGAAGAATCAGTGACAAAAAAACAAACCGATTTCTCAGTTTCCACCACAAACCCAAAAAAAGAAAACTCTCTCTCTCTCTCTCTCTCTCTCTCTCTCTCCATTACAGAAGTAGTAAAATTCAAAGCTCCCAATTCATACAGAAACAATAAAAAATCAGATAAAACCGCAAGAAAGTTACCCCAGTTGATAACAACAGTAAATTTAAAGCTCTCAGCTATAACTACCATCAAAGTCTAATGCTTAAAACAGTCCAAAAACAAATACCCACCTCAAAAAAGGAATCCGAAGATAAATCCATGCTAAAATTGATTTTTAAAAGAAAAAAAAAACACTTCAAATTAAAATTACCCAAGAACAAAAACCCACCTCAGCAAAAATAAAAAAATAAAATAATACCCATAGAATTTACAAAATAAAAAAGAAAAGAAAGAAAAACCCAAATCTCTCTAAAATAAAAACCCACCTCAGAAAAGGCAACAAAAAGATCACCTAAACAGAAATTTTGAAAAGAAAATAGAATCCCCAAGTCCCATATTGGGGATTCCAGTCATATTACCCCATAATCCAGTTGAAATTAGGGATTTTTTTTATTTTTTATTTGGATTGAATCAGTCAATTAGGGATTTTGAATTCAAACCCCAAATCCAATTGACAGATTGGGAATTTCAATATGGAATTAGATTGGGGATTCCATTGTCATACCTGGAGTGATCTTTGCTCGATCTCGTGATGGATGTGGAACTCCTCGCCATCATCCATGGCTGTCACATGTGGAAATCTTCCACTCAAGCTCCGGCAGCCATGTCCGAGGCGAGAGAGAGAGAGAGAGAGAGAGAGAGAGAGAGAGAGAGAGCAGAGGGAGGGCGCGTGGCTCTGTTTTGAGCACGCGCCCAATTTTGGGCGAGCCATGGACCGTGCTCTGTGGGCCCTACCATGGTGTATGTGTTTCATCTATTCCGTTCATCCATTTTTAAAGATCATTTTAGAGCTTTATGCCAAAAATTAGAGGGATACAAATCTCAGGTGGTCCACACCACATGAGAACAATAGTGATTGGATATCCACCATTAAAGTCCTCCTAAGGCCCACTGTACTATTTATTTGACATCCAATCTGTTGATTTGGTCATACAGGACCAGATGAAGGGAAAAAATAAAAATTGGCTTGATCTAAAACTTTTGTGGCTACCAAAATGTTTTTAATGGTCGACGCTCATTCAACATTGTTTCCTGTAATGTGGTCCACTTGAGATTTGGATATATCTCATTTTTGATCTCATATTGTAAAATTATCTATAAAAATATATAGACGGCATGGATGAAACACATACATCATGGTGGGGGCCACTGAGCACCGACCACCAGCCATTGGCTGGTGTCAGGGGGAGTAGCCAATCCGTTCCCAAGCTTATTGAGTAAATCATATGAGGCATACCATGATTTATTCATTTTATCCACTCCATCCATCCATTTTAACATATAATTTTATTACATAAGCTAAAAAATGAAGCCTATAAAAATCTGAAGTGGACCACATCATAGGAAATAGTATAAACTGAACGTCTACCATTGAAAATTTTTGGGAGGTCACTAAAGTTTTGGATCAAGTTGATATTTTAGTTTTCCCTTCATCCATGTATTTGTGATCTATTGAACAGGTTGGATGACAAATAAAAATCACTGTAGGCCATAGGAAGATTTCAACGGTGGAAATCATTATTCCCACGATTTCCTGTGGTATGGTCCACTTGAGCTTTGGTTATGCTTTAATTTTGGGGTCAACCACTAAAATGATCTGAACAAATGGATTGACAGTGTGGATAAACCAAATACATTCACTGTGTCATTGCTAACTGGATACGGCAGGGTAGGATGCAATGTGCGTTGAAACCCTTTCGGGGGTTACAAAAGTTTCGGATCAATATGAAATTTGTTTTTCCTATTCATCCAAGTATTTGGTCCACACCACATGAAATGGTGTTGATTGAATATCCAACATTAAAAACTTCTTGTGATTGAGCCAAAGTATGAGGCAGATTCAAAGTTCGAGTGGACCCCATCACAAAAAATAGTGGGACTGAATGCCTACCATTAAAACCTTACTTTGGGCCGTAGAAATTTTCAACCAAGCTAATATATATGTTTTCCCTTATTCCATGTTTGTATTAACTTATAAACAGGTTGGATCTTAAATAAACATTGTGGCAGGCCCTAAAAAGGTTTCAATAGTGGGTGTCACTATCCCACTCTTTTCTATGGTGGGTCCACTTGAACTTTGGATCTGCCTCGTCAATTAGATGCACTATTCCATGGTGGG
This sequence comes from Magnolia kwangsiensis, assembly GCA_037074715.1. Lineage (NCBI taxonomy): Eukaryota > Viridiplantae > Streptophyta > Magnoliopsida > Magnoliales > Magnoliaceae > Magnolia > Magnolia kwangsiensis. The sequence continues at coordinate 2,088,342 of CM073579.1, forward strand.
CCACAAGCTTAAAAATAAAGTCAATCCATGACTTGGGTGGGCCACACCACATACTATAGTTGAGAGGGTTACCCTCCCATTAAAACATTCATAATCATTTATTGGGCCCACCTAGATGTGGTTCATAGATCCAGCCCATTCATTATGTGTGTCCCACTTGGATGAGGAGTCAGCCCAAGTTTCATACACATCCAAAACTCATGTGGGCCCCACCAATTAAATGTTTTTATATGTTTTAGGGATGTCTTCACATAGTTTTAGATGCTATGGCCCGCCTGAGTTTCGTATACGACTAATTTTTGGACTTAAAGGGGACACATCAAATGAATGGTGTTGATGTTCTACATACATCATGGTGGGGCGCACACAGATTAACCTCATGGGAAGTTCCTATGAGGTGACCTTATAGTATCATTTCACTATTTAGGTAACTCCTTCATGGGTGTTACTCTAACCATGTAAGGCCCACCTTGATATATTTTATGTATATAGAGACTTCATATATTTTTCCATCATATTTTAGGATAGATTTCAAATCATAAGAACTCAATAATCTCAGGTGGGTCGTACCAATCAAGACAATGATGAATAACTATTAAAAACCTTTTGAAGGCCACAAAAGTTTTGGATCAATTTGATCTTTGTAGTTTACCTTTATCTAGATCTTCTTTACATTATCAATAAGTTGGATTGCAAATAAACATTACTAAAACCTTACGATGGGCTCTTTATAATTTTTAATGGCGAGGTACTATATTATCATTCTTTCCAGTGGTGTGGTCCACTTAAGATTTAAATCTATACAATTTTTTATACCCGGCCTAAAAATGGGTTGGAGAAACATAGGGGCGACAAGGATATACAATACATCATCAAAATCTCACTTTTGTTATCTAACTTTTCAATTTTTTTTGACAAAATATAAAATCTAGTTTTCTTTTTAAAAAAATATATTTTTTTACAATTTGTCAATTTTTTCACAATTTTGTTTAATTCTTAATTTTTTTTTCAAATTATCATTTTTTTAATCTCACTTTTGTTATATAACTTTTCAATTTTTGTTGTCAAAATATAAAATCTAGTTTTCTTTTTTTTTTAAATATATATATATATATATATATATATATATATATATATATATATATATATATATATATATATATATATATATATTTACATTTTGTCAATTTTTTCACAATTTTGTTTAATTTTTTAAATTTTCTTTTTCAAAATATCATTTTTTAAAATCAAAATCTTGTTATATAACTTTTTAATTTTTCTTATCAAAATACAAAATCTAGTTTTCTTTTTTAAAAAATATATTTTTTTACAATTTGTAAATTTTTTCATAATTTTGTTTAATTTTTTATATTTTCTTTTTCAAAATATCATTTTTTTATCGAAAGCTTTTTTTTTTTCAAAATTATTAACATTATTCGAAGTTCTAATTTTTGTTTTTTCAAAATCTAGATTTTTATAAAATCACAGTTTTTTTTTTTTCAAAATTTAAATTTTTCTTAAACACTGTCAATTATTTTTTCTAAGCTTTTCAAATTTTTTTTTGTAGTTTTGACCTGAGCATTAGAGACGGTTTAGGACCGTCTCATATGACTGCTATAAGACGGTCTTTGACAATATCAAATTAAGACGGCCAATGATTGTCTCTAATACAGATGGTCATCAACAGTCTCAAATTCCAGTTAAAGACAGCCAATGACCGTCTCAAATGACCGAATATAAGACGGTCAAAGGCCGTCTCTTATTACAGACGGTCTATAGCCATCTTTTATCTGCAATTAATGATGGATTTTGACCATCTTAAATGATTTGTGGATGTTCAAATTTTTACGACAATATTAAGGACGGTCAAGGGCCGTCTAAAATTTTAGAGACGATTTACGACCATCTCTAAAGCGTCTTTAAACCAAGCAATTTTAGGGACGGTCCAGAACCGTCTCGAAATCTGTCCTTTTTTTTTTTTTTTTTTTTCATTTTTCACGTAGTGACAGTAAATTCCTTAATACTTAGTTTGAGAAGGTATCCCGTGTTATTGTGAAGGAGTGCATGAAGATGTATGCAATCGAGAAAATGAAGCTAAAAATAGTTTTAGATTCGATTTCAAAGATAAGTTTGACTTTTGATATATGGACGACGTAAAATCAAAGAAAGGGATACATTTCATTGGCTATACACTATGTTGATGAAAATTGAAAACTTCACAAAAGAATATTGAACTTTCACCACCTTTCACATCCCTATTCCAGTTTGGTTATTTCAGAATGCATTTACAATTGTCAACGAGATTGGGGCATAAAAAAAGTCAGTTCATTAACTTTATATAATACTTCAACAAATGACAGTGTAATATCATTCTCATGTAACCAGTTTAAGGCAACTGACAATTTATTTTTGAAGAAAAAATATTTCATGTTTGGTGTTGTGCATACATTTTGAACCTAATTGTATAAGAAGGGTTGAAATCAATAGACCAAACTATAGAGAATGTGAGGGAGAGTGTAAGTACATAAGGGGCTTGCCGTCAAGATTGAGTATATGGAATGACATAGTCCAGCGTTTGAATTTGAATTCTCTAAAAACGTTGAAGCTAGATGTATACACACTTTGGAATTTGACTTTTGAGATGTTGGATTCGGCCCTATAATTAGAACTTACATTTTCAGAATATGCAACGCGTGATAGAACATATGCTTGCTTGCCTACTGAAGAAGATTGGAGCAAAGGGAAAGAAGTTCACAATTTTTTAAAGATTTTTTATAACTTTACGAAGATATTTTCTGGCAACCTACAACAAATATGTTTTTTTCACTTGTGTGGAAGATTAAGGAAGCCCTAAAGAAAGTTGCCAATAAAGGTCCATTTTTTCTACAACTCATAACAGGTGGTATGCAAATAAAGTTCGATTAAGTACTGGAAAGATTGTCATTTGTTAATGTCCTTAGTTTTTGTTCTTTATCTTCGGTACACGATGAGTTAAGTACATCTTCATGAATATTTATTTTAATGAAAAGGCAGTAACTAAATCTTTGAAGGTTCGTGACATAATCGAAGCATTGTACAATACATACACAACCACAAGGTCCACACCAATTGTTAACGAAGTTTGATCGCATGCTGCTTTAAGCTCTGACATTATACTCGATGATGATTACATGTCTTTCTTAGTAAAAGAAAATGCAGACATTAAAACGAATGAATCAAAGTTAGACATGTATCTCAAAGAATCAGTTGTACTGCAGCAAGATTCAGACTTCGATGTTTTGGATTTGTGGAAAATGAGAGTTAGTGAAGGAAAATATATTACACTATCGATGGTGGCATGAGATATTTTGTTAGTTTCTATTTCAACGGTGGCATCCGAATCTGCTTTTAACATAGGGAGTAGGGTCATGAGCAAAACTTGAAGTTCCCTTGCAATAGATACAATGAAAGCATTACTTTGTACCTAAGATTGGTTGCGTCCGAGTTTTAGAGGTTTTGATATTGATAAGGAAGAGGGTGTATCAAGCCACAACACATGAAACAACAACAACATGAATGAAATTATATTAACATTTCTTGTTAATTTAATGGAACTTGAAAATGATATAATGGGTACTCTTTTATTTTTATTTTTATTTTTATGTTATATTGATGGATGCTATGCACACAATGCATTAATGGCTTTTTTGCATCCATAAATTACTTTTGTTTTATGTCGGTATTTCGTTATTGCTTTTGTTTTACCTAAATGAGGCAGGGTCGCCCGCATGATCATCATATGACTTGATGCATGACTTGAAAGTGTGATTCATGCATAATGCATTATTTATGACACGTTACATCTATTCCCTAACGACACTAGGGAAGTAGTTTCGCAGTTGGGATATGGCTAACGTATATGAGTCTGGACACTGAAAACTATTGAGGTTATAGGGCATCATATGCATGTGTCCCTAGGTGAAAGTCTCTAAACCTTGTGGTACTAGTAGAATGTTTTAATGTTTACACTGAGTGGATTCATGAGCGCATGGAGGCTGGATACTAGTAGACCACGTCTCTCATCGTGTCGTGGTCAATTGGAAGGGGGTTTGACCTTGCACGCCCGGGTGAAGAGAGCTATATACTAGGTTGACTTTGACCAGCTTGTGAAACCGGTTTGCTATCGGCGAGTCGGGTGTGTTTTCATATTCCACTGACGAGGTAGATAGTGAGGTCTCTTACACTCGCTTGATCTCGTGCGCGATGGGCAGCAACCAATGTCGGAAGTGTACTAAACCCCGGTGATGATCCGATTGTGAACTGTTATGAGATGTGGACTGGACATCAGGATTGACATGTGACATATGGTAACCATACATTCATGTAGCACTTGAGATTGTAGATGCGTAAATATAATTCAGTGTTATACAATCGTGTGCCCAATCCCCAATAGGTATGGGATTATTCCGGATCAGGAGTCCATCATCCTGAAATTACATTATATGTTTGCTATAAGACTAACATGTGTTGTAACCCTGGTTCGAGGCCCCTACCGGCATACAATACTACGCACTACAATTCGTTCCTTCATCATGCACTTTCATATTGCATATCTGTATATGATAATTGACTCGATAGGCCTTTTACCTTGTATAACCTTGCTATGACCGTTAACATTCGTGGACTTGGCAGCATAGCTCTCCATAATTTCCGCATACTCTGATATTGTTATACTTGTCATATCTATTGTGCAAGCACACACGCACTTTCTAAGCTTCGTAGTAAGCTTATGCAAGTTGTTTATACGCAAGTTATGCTAGATAGCAATAGTAGTAAGGAAAAAGCACAAGCTTAACCTTTTGAAGTTTTTATATATGTATTATATTTCTCTTTCCAGTACTGTACTCAAATCCTTTTATAATGGTTATATGTGATGATGTTTGACTTATGGTACATTCATGATTATACTTCTCCTTATATATATATATATATATATATATATATATATATATATATATATATATATATATATATATATATATATACCCTGAAAAAAATCCTCCTTGTGGGATTCTGATTTTGGAATTTAGTGTAAGCTAGGAATCGAATTTGGAGTGCCACAAAGGCTGTTAGCACTGGATTCCGTTTATGGCGAATGAGCGCCAGAAATTGGATTTGGGGCGTGACATGGAATAATCCAGACCAAGTCCAACCCGGTAACAAGTATCGAGTCAGGGTAGTCACGGGTTGAAATCATAACTCAAAACCTAGGTGCATTTGCTAGACTTGCAACCTCTCCATCAGCTACACGATATTTCATATTTGAGTTTTTTTATTTTTTCTAATATATATATGTATGAGTCGAGTTTCAGATCGAGTTGAGTCAGTACGGAATTGGATTTTGGGTCAAGTTAAGTCGAGTTATTGGGTGACCCGAACTCGACTCGGTTTTAGATCGAATCGGACGAAGTCAACTCGGTTTAGATTGACTCACCCACTCGGTTCGGATCGAGTCAAGTTTGAATAACTCGAACAAATCGCGTTTGTCAAGTCGAGTTGTCCCGTGCCCAGCTCTAGTGGTGCCCTATGATGTATTCACACCATCCAACTTATCTATCACATGCCTCACCTTGAAAAACACCTTAACTCATAACTCGGCCGTTCCCAAGTTAAGGTGGGCCATAGCAAGGGAACAAGCTGGGAGGAATGCCAACCCTTGGATTGCACAGGGACCCACCTAACTTACAAAACAGCCTGAATTTGGGCCTGACCCTGAATGAATGAAGTGTCTTAACAGCCTTTATTATATACACAACATGGTGAGTTCTCGTTCTAGCCTTTATTATATACACAACATGTGGGTTCCCATTCTAATCAACGGTCCTGATACAAAATTCAAATGGGCCGCCTCATGTGAACTTCAGAGCAATTTTACCAATTGTGGGACCCACATGGGTTTTTAATTGAGCTTATATTCTGTATGTACCATCCAAAATAATGGTCATCACATGATGGATGGAGTAGATTTTACATAAACAGCTTGTTGGACCCCACATGCCTTGGTTGTTTTACATATACAGCTTGTTGGAACCCAGAGTTACGTTGGGTCCACCACCATTTGAATTACAGAGGAAGCGGATTGTGCTCTGGCACCGCTCTTTTCTTCCAAGGAATGGGCAGATGTATTTCTATCCATCCCTTCCCTTGTATTATTTTAATGTATGAGACTAAAAATGAGACAGATCCAAAGCTCAACCATTTAATGCAACTTACATTTAATGAAGTAGATCCAACGCTCAACCGAACTACACCAGTGTTAAGTGTAAGTTGTATTAAATGGTTGAACGTTGGATCGGCCTAACTTTTGGGCTCATACTTGAATGGGGACAGATTTTCTGCGGAAGCCTTTTACAGGAAGTTAACGTGGTCTAAAAATTTCCTGCTAAAAGCCTTCTGCAGGAAGTGAATGTCGGGTAAACTTCGGTGTAACTTACTACCAAATCCATTCATTTACGTTAGCGTAATATAATATTTGTGAGAAATTCCTTCATTTCCATTAGCTTACCATAATGTTTGTGAGAAATCCATTCATTTCCGTTTTGTGAGCTCATTTTAATACTCAAGATTAAAAGTGAGCAGGATACAAGACCCGCACTAAAGTACCACTGGCACTAGGGAATTGATACCAAGTGTTGAAATGAAATATATTTCACTCAGCCTATCACTTGAGCTATGGATCAAGGTGTTGTATCTAAACCATGGACGTTTAATCCTCACGGTTGCAGTCCACTTGAGTATTGTATATCCTAAAATGATTTAACAAAATGGACGTACGGTATTTCTCACAAACATCCGTTGGTCTGCACAAACTTTCTTTTTCTTTTCTTTGGCGTGGAATCCATGGTTACGGCATGAAGAATGAGCGAGAGTGTGGTATGGTTAGCATTGCTATTTAGTAGGAAATTGCTAACCTGGGCACCTTTGAACTCATGTCATCGTTACAAAATATGAACGATCTATGAGATTTGGCATCCCTTGAAACCTCGCTAGCCCAACTTTCAACTCAATATAAAACTCTGATAGGGCCATGAAAAAAAAGGAAATACCTTCCTCCCATAATTGCATTTCTTTTTTCTATGGCCCACTAAAGTTTTCAATCAGACTGAAAATTGGGCCATTATAGTTTAAGGGGTGCTGCATTATGTGGACCGTTCAAATTCTGTGACTATGACACTTGTATAAATGCATGCACGGATGATCACGTAATAAGGTGCGCAGGTGAGCATTACTATTACTTATTAAGTAAGGAATTTCTGACGATGACAGCTGAACCGTTGAATACGGACCCGGATTCACCCGTGTACCACATGGTTCAAAGGAGATCAAAGTTGCATGAGGTTAAAAAATAAAAATGTAATTATTATATCCACACTGTTCATCCAGTTTTATAGATCATTTTAGTGCATGACCCAAGAAATGAATCATATCCAAAGGTTAACTGGACCACACCACAACACAAATAGCAGCTAGGATAACGATTTTTACTGCAGAAACATTCATGGCCCACCATAACGTTTAATTTCCATCAAATCTGTTCATAGGTTTACAAAGACGTGGATGAAGAGGAAAAACAAATATGATCCAAAACTTCTGTGACCCTCTAAAGGATTTCAATGGTAGACTTTTGAATAGCTCATTGCTTTTTGCAATGTAGTCCAATTGATCTTTAGATCAGTCTTATCTTTTGTATAAGCCTTAATACTTAAGGCGAGCTTGTAAAATGGGTGGTTCGGATATAAGAGATACTTATTATGGGACCCATATAACTTGCTGATGCCAATACACCCGCTATATCCCTGGTATGTGGTACACCACCTAATCTATTTCCGTTGAATAATAAGCCGCAAGCGGATTGCGCGGCTTGGCTTGTACCACACACCGATAATTGGAGATTGGCGTGTTGAAATAGTCAAGTCATGGCACGAGGTATATATGTGATCACATCATGATGTATATATGTTTTATATCCAAAACGATCATCCATTCGGCCAGCTCATCTTAATGCTCTGAGACAAAAAATAAGATAAATATAAAGATCCAGAGGACCACACTGCAAAAATCAATGGGGGGATTGGACGTCTACCATTGAAATCTTTTTTGGGCCATAAAAGTTTTGGATCAATATGGCATTTGTTTTTACTTTTCATCCAGGTTGAAAAATAAATACTATGGTGGGCCCTAAAATATGTTTTAACAGTGAAAATCATTATGTTACTGCTATTTGTGGTGTGGTCAATTTAAGTTTCGACTATTATTCAATTTTTAGCTCATGCTCTAAAATAATCTCAGAAAATGGATGAACGGTGTGGATATAATAAATACAGCATTTTGGGGCCCATGCAACTTTGATCTCATTTGAACCATTCATACAACTCGATGCTAGATGAGCGTCAGCGATTCGTCCCCTTCCGGAAGAGTTGGGTGGGGATGACTGTTTGGTAAGGATGAGGGGTGGTTATGTTCGGTGGATGGTAGACCGGGTTCTCACCTATTCCACTCTCGTGAATCACGTGGGAGAGGATTAGGTGAGATCCATGACTCACCCAAGACGGTGGGGCCCACTTATATATTCTCTATCCAAACTGTCCATTTGGTTTTCTAGATTATTTTAGATCATTATCCTAATAATAAAGATGATCCAAATCTCTAGCGATTGAACTCTTTATTATTAAAAACTTCTTATGGCGCACCTTTATGTTAATTGAAAAGATTGCGTACTGAGTTACTCGGTACTCAGTTGGGCGCACCTTGACTGCATGTGGTATATCCACGCCGTCCATCCGTTTTTCCATTTAATTTAAGAGGTTGAGCCCGAAATTGAAGCATATTCAAATATCAAGTGGATCCTACCACTAGAAACAGTGGGGATAATGATTTTCACCGTTGAAACCTTTATAGGCCCCACAATGATGTTTATTTGTCATCCAAGCTGTTCATGAGATCATAAAGACATGAATGAAGGTAAAACACAAATATAAGGTTGATCCAAAACTTCTATGGCCCCCAAGAATTTTCAACGGTATACATTCAATTCAACTTTTTCCTATGGTGTGGTCCATTTGAAGATTGGATATGCCTCTTTTTGGGCTAAATCCCTAAAATTATCTAATAAAATAGATGAACAGATAGGATAAAATACATAAATCATGGTGGACCTCATAGAGTTTACTCAGTACACTAGGTGTAGTGAGTTACTACGCAATCCGCTTCCCATCCAATCTATTCACATAAGCCTAAAAGCTTGAATCACCACTAGTTCTCATGATATGGTCCACATTTTTTGAATAATAAATTAAAATGATTGGAAAAACATATCAATGGCGTGGATAAAGAATACATACATCAAGGTGGGCCCAATGATAAGGTCCACACCATCTTAGGTGATTACCGGTTCTCACCTAATCACCTACCGGATTAGGTGGATGTGGATTAAGCGCCTATTAGGCGTGGAACATTTTTCCTAAATTCCAGTTATATTACCGTTATAAACTCTAGCTATTACATGAAAGTGGTTTAGATATGCCACTACTATGTAAAATACATTTCAACCATTACATACATCAATCAAAAAAATCAAGCCTATTCAAGAAATAGTTTGGAGTGTGATCATTGACTTATGTCGAACTTCAGCAGAAATGGGGAGAAGATAAATCAGAGAGAGACGCATATACAAGGATTCCTAAGTAGAGAAATGGAATAGAGAAGGTGAAAGGAGAAGAAAAACATGGAGGTACATTTTTTTGTGATTTTTTTTTTTAAAATTATTTTTTTTAATTTTATTTTTTTAAAGAGATTTTGAGTTCACTTCCCTCAAAATATCCATACATCTCGATATATTGGCAGCAGCGATGCAATTCCGATATTCCAAAAAACTAATAAATTAAGTGGAGTTTGGTATTGCAGGTTTGATACTCATGAGGATATGGAAATAGATGGAGTGGTTGATTGGTTGGAAATTGAGAAGGATGTTCTTGAATTGATTACCACGAGATTAACAGTTCTTGTTGATTTGATCCGCTTTGGTGCTGTTTGCAAGACATGGCGATCCATCTTTTTAGAAAATCGTCATCGTCTATCTCATCTGCTCCCCATCCTTATGATTCCAGGCCATAATGATAAAAATAACAAGTTCCAGAGTTTTTTCAGCCTCTCAGATAAGCAAACCTATCCCCTCAAGAAGCTCCCTAATGAGGACAATGACAAATGGTGCCGTGGTTCTTCAGAAGGCCATCTTATAATGGCAGATCTGTGCCTCAACATCTTTCTCTTGAATCCCTTCTCCAGAACTGAGACACCCCTTCCCCACCTCGGCCTCACTGGCCACCCCACTCTGGTCAAGACCACCATGGCTGTTGGTCACAAGTACGTGCACAAGGCCATCACAGCTGGGCCCTATGTCATTGCCATTCTCACCTTCCGGTCGAAGCTGGCCTTCTGCAAGCTTCGGTGTTACAACGGAAAATTCTATATCATTACCCTCTAATGGGCGTGTCGGGGTCCTCGACGTGAGCGAGCCTCAACCCACCTTGAAAATGGTCACTACGAATATTGTTGAAAGAGACATTCAAGACTGCAGGAAGTTATCTGGTGGAAACTTCAGGACAATTGCTGATGGTTGTGAGGATATTTGAGGACTTGACTTGGGATTACCCTCTTTACAGGACTACCAGCTTCAAGATTTTCAGGGTGGATGTGAACAAACACCTGTGTGTTGGGGATTTTGACCGCGGAATCACACAGATCTAGATCTAGGATAGTAATCCAATGGCACCAAGCACATAAGAAAACACACAAATTTAACGTGAAAAATCCTTATGGAAAAAAATCACGGCACAAAGTGACAGATCTCCACTATGAAAATAGAAATTACAAAGAGAGAGGACTTACCTGATTCGAACAACCTCAAATCTCACCCTTGCTATACCCTTTAATTTCCCTAGAACCGCTTTAGAAAACTTTCTCATTATTTTTCATACCCTAGAAAAGCCCTAGGAATACCTATTTATAGTTTAGGCAATTTCTCTTTCGCATCTCAGTTGTGAAAGGACTCAAATCCACAGTTTCACGCAAAATCGCAGAACAAACTGCGTAACCTACGACTAGTCCTGAAAATTCCAGGACTGGTCTTAGCCTCCTTCGACTGGTCGAAGACCGCGGAGAAAAACAGCAAAAACTCGCTGGACTTTGTCCCACGACCGGTCGAACGACCTCAAAAACTTCAGATTTAAGACTTTTCTCAACAATCTTTATCAAGTCTTCAATCTTCAATCGTGTAGCTCCTTGACCTCTTCTCTTATCTCTACATCACATCATAGCTTCTCGTGCACACTTCGTCCTTCTTTTCCGCCATCGCCAAGCCTAGAGAATTTACACATAACTTAAACTTCTCTGCAGGAACGACCTAGGTGAGCATGTCTGTCGGATCAAAATCCACGTGGTCAACCACTTTTGCTCCTGTCTTCTCAAAAAGAAAAACGTAGTCTTCTTACCATCTCACCGCTACCCAATATTACTTGCCGGGGTACTTGTTCATAACACTGATAGCCTATGAAATAACCGGTCTAAACCACACCATGACATACACTGCCCAGCGCATTCGAATAAGGCTCATGAGATATCCTGCTTTTCCTCATTTGTTTTGGGACAAATCCTGAACTTGAGGAGAGATATGTAGGGAACGCTCTCCAACTTTACCTGGCCCATCACATCCTGGATCAATACCTACACACAAGGTATTCCTCCTGTGATTACCAAAGCCTACTCCTCCTTCAGTCTCAACGTCAAGAACCATCTTTGCAACCCTCCGATCCTTCATTCTCAATGTTCCAATTGACTGAGTTTCAGTACATTGATTTTAGACATGTCACAATTGGCCATCCACACGTCATCAACATACAATACCTGACCCACCATGAAGAAATCAAACTACTGCCTAGGCGATAGGCCGAACAACGACCTCCTGCAAAGTCTTTTCTCAGCCTCTTTCACTTCGATCCGCCCTGGTTGCTTCATGTAAATATGTTCTTCACTTTCCTTTGCAGAAGTGCAAACTCCACATTGGCCAACCAGCACCAATCACTGATCTAATAGACACCTGCAATACGTCGGCGCAAATATCTCTGAGAAGCTGATCCCTTCTCCCTGAGCATAACCCATCACCACCAACCTCGCTCTGTATCTATGATGTATTCTCCTGAAGATCCACCTGCATCCAACTGCTTTTTGGCCCACTGGAAGCTCCACTCGCTCCCATATGTCGGTCTGGTATAATGAATCCATCACATCACCCATAGTCACCTTTCACTTCTCAGCACCAGGCTCACCTAGATCCATCTGAATAGAAGATGAGTACTCCTGCGATATTGTAGTCGTCCATGTACCTTGCCGATATCCTGCGATCATTCAGTGTGTTTCTTCTCATAGGTGGCTGTTCCACCTGCTCTGTATCCCTGTCCGCGCGTCTCAGCCTTCCTACCCTGTCCGCTCATGTGGCCATGCCCAACATGCCACACACGTGCAGAGGTGGAATCCGCTACATCCACCGTAGCTCCACCTTTTGAAGTGCTCCCGATCAACTTGGACAAGTTACCTAGTCGTTGCACTTTCATGATTACCCGTGCCCCCTTGGATACTTTAAGAGCACCATCAATACCCATATACTTACATCCTTTTACCTCAAGTACACCAAGAGAAATCAGATTCTGCTTCAAATCAGGAACGTGCCTCACATCTGTTAAGGTACGCTCCACCCCATCAAACATCCTGATGCGCACAGAACCAACAGCCACAACATTACAGGAAATATCATTGTCCATAAATAACTGTCCACCATCGCACTCCCTGTAGCTAGTGAACCAACACCGATGAGGAGTCATGTGAAAAGATGCCCCTATGTTTAGCATCCACTCATCCTTACGATCATCGTATGACCGTCTGAGTGAAAACACAGATAAAACATTACCATCACATCCACCCGATCCATCTGGCGTGACAACATTGGCCTCCTTGCATGAAGCCTCAGAATCTTCCCTCTTCGATTTAGAATTTTCACAATCATTCTTCACATGTCCTTCCTTCCTACAATTCCAGCACTTTACCTTTCCATTGCCCTTGCCCCCGGATTTGGATCTAGAACCAGAAGAACCTGTACCTTGTCCAGAATTCCTACCCATTGTAAATAGTGCATCAGAAGATGTCCCCATGTCGCTGTTCAGTTGTCTCATAGCCTTCCCTCGAAGGGCTGAGATTACAGTGTCGACACTCAGGGTTTTATTCATGCTGCACATAGTGTCCTTGAAAGACTCATACGACGTCGGGAGAGAATTCAGAAACATACATGTCTGTTCTTCATCTTTCATCACTTCCTCCATATCCAGCAATTTGCAAACCAATTTATTAAAGTTGCTGATGTGAGCCTCCAGATCTCCACCCTCTGCCATCTTGAAGTTATACCACTGTCGCTTCAAGTGTAGGCGATTTTCAGAGAATTTTTTCGCATAGACATTCTCTAACTTCGCCCACAAACCACCTGCAGTTTTCTCCCTCATGACATTGTAGAGAACCTCATCCGTGAGACATAAACGGATCGATGATAAAGCTTTCTTATCAAGAGCATTCCAATCAGTATCATTCATAGTAGACTTCCGCTCCTCAAGAGCACCATCTTCACCTTGCTTGGTTAACAGGCTAATCATCTTAACCTTTCATAACTCACAATTATTTTTTCCTGAGTACTTCTCAATCTCATACTTAGCACTCGCCATTATTACTAATCCCTCAAATTCAGATCTGTGCCCCAACTTTGCTCTGATACCACTTGTTAGGGATTTTGACCGCGGAATCACACAGATCTAGATCTAGGATAGTAATCTAATGGCACCAAGCACACAAGAGAACACACAGATTTAACGTGAAAAACCCTTTCGGAAAAAAACCACGGCACAAAGCGACAGATCTCCACTATGAAAATAGAAATTACAAAGAGAGAGGACTTACTCGATTCGAACAACCTCGAATCTCACCCTTGCTACACCCTTTAATTTTCCTAGAACCCCTTTAGAAAACTTTCTCATTATTTTCCATACCCTAGAAAAGACGTAGGAACACCTATTTATAGTTTAGGCAACTTTCCTTTCGCATCTCAGTTACGAAAGGACTCAAATCCACAGTTTCGTGCAAAATCGCGGAACAAACTACGTAATCTACGACTAGTCCTGAAAATTTCAGGACTGGTCTTAGCCTCCTTCGACTGGTCGAAGATCGCGGAGAAAAATAGCAAAAACTCGCTGGACTTTGTCCCACGACCGATCGAACAACCTCAAAAACTTCAGATTTAAGACTTTTCTCAACACTGTGTTTACCTTTAAAATCTTTGGGAGATTGTATGTTGTTTTTGGGAGAGAATTCTTCAGTCTCTCTGTCCGCTCGAGACTTCTTTATGTGTGAAGGCAACCGCATTTATTTTCTTAATAACGAGTCATGGGATGAGGAATACTACCTTCATGTATACAATGTAGAGGATGGGAGTTTTGAGAATCATTACAAGATGGATTGGAGGTGGAAGTGGCCACATCCCATCTGGCTCACACCCAAGCTTTGATAGAAGGCGAAAAGAAAATTGTAAGATGTGAGGAGTATTTAAATGATTATAAAATCCTTTAATTGTAAAAGGTTCTGCTGGAATATTAATGATGTAATTTTCCTATTAGCACTTCACAAATTACAAGAGCTTTTAAAAGCCTTGATTACAGCCCGATCGGTTTATGTTTGCATTGCAAAATGGCTGCATCAACATACAAAGTTCTATGTGAAGATTTCTCATTGCAAAATGGCTGAAATAGTGCAATTCTTCTTTACTCATCTTCTCAATGTTTTAGTCTTTGGGTCTGATTAAATAATTGCAGCTTGAAGTGGAGAAGCTTCTTGCCCATTTTGATTCTATTGCATTTAATTTCATTAGTCTTATATAAATTCTGAATCTTGCATGGACTTGAACAATGATATGGAGTTTGGACTCCATCAGGTATTGCACAATGAGGTTTTAGTTTGTATAAGTGGGGCATGTGGAGCATATGTTCCAACCATTAAATATTTTTGATGGGAAATAATCTCCTAGATGGAAAAAATCACCACCCTTCAATTTGTGGCCAAACATATAGACAACGATAAAAGAAAATACAACAATGTTGCATGTTCAACCAATAAAAAGGCTGCTCCGAAAGCAAGGAGCGCCACGAGCAGAGTGAGAGAACAAGTGGGCTGTGGTGATGTTAGAATTTGCACTTATCTATATCTATTTAGTGAACAGTCCACTAGTTTCTTTGATCCCACTCCGTGTTCCTTTTCCATTTGCTTACAATAGTAGCTGCCTTTCTCCCCCGGATAAGGAGAACTTTCATAGAGTTCTCATTTTCATTATTGTGGTTTTGGATAGGGACATCTTGTTGTATCATTAGAGCAGGAAGTGACTCCTTGTTCCACGATGGAATTGTCCATTGCTATATATATATATATATATATATATATATATATATATATATATATATATATATATATATATATATATATAATGAACGCTTTGAAAAAATATTAAGAAATGAAATGTCACATTTTTATTTTTTATTTATATTGTTTAGGATGTTTGAGTTGATAAGATATTTGTTGTATCTCTTGTTTCTGGTTGATATTTCAAAATTATTGTTGATCACGTTTAGCTGTTCTAATATATTTCCAGGACCAGAAAATATATAAAAGACAGATGAACAAAAGAGTTCCATCACAAGGCTTATGATGAACACCAAAGCCATCTATAAACTTGAGCCATACTAAGTATGTGTTATATCTAAACTGTCCATCCATTTGGGCAGCTTGTACTAAGGCTTGAGCCAAAAAATAAAATGGTTCTAAATATCAAGTGGACCACATTGAAAAAAGCAATGGGGGATTGAACATCTACCATTAAAACCTTTTTGGGGTCACACAAGTTTTAGATCAAGTAAATATTAGTTTTTCCTCTTCATCAAAGGTCTTTGTGATCTTATGAACAGATGGATGGAAAATAAACATTATTATGGGGCCTACGAATATTTGAACCGTGAAAATCCTTAGCTTCGCTTTATGACGTGGTCCACTTGAGCTTTGGATATCTCATTTTTCGTCTATGTTATAAAATAGCTTAGAAAACTTGTTGAACTGTGTGAATATAATAAATACATCATTTTGAACTTTGATCTCACCATTCATACAACTCCGAGTTCCAGTGTACGAACACGTACCCACACCACCACGGTGGATCCGGAGTCTCACCTAATCCGTCCGAGTTCGAGGGTACGAACACGTACCCACACCACCACGGTGGATCCGGAGTCTCACCTAATCCGGAAACGGATTGGCTACTCCCGTTGCCACCTGCTAATGGCTGATGATCAGTGCTCTGTGGGCCGCACCATGATGTATGTATTTCATCCATGTCGTCCACCTATTTTTTTAGATCATTTTATAGCATGAGACAAAAAACGAGGTATATCACAATCTCAAGTGGACCACATTAGAGTAAACAGTATTGAATGAACGTTGACCATTAAAAACTTTTTGATGCCATAAAAGTTTTGGATCAAGATGATCTTTGCTATTTTACCTTTATCTGTGTCTGTATGACCTAATAAACATATTGGATGTCAAATAGTGGGCCTTAAGAGGATTTTAAAAGTGGATATCCCATCACTATTGTTTTTTGTTTTTCTGTGGTGTGGTTCAATTGAGATTTATATACCTTTCAATTTTTGAATCAATCCATCCGTAAAAATGAAAGAACGGCATGACTGAAGCACATGCATCAGTGGGGACCAGACAGCGCCTATCACCAGCCACCAGCTAATGGCAGGGGAGTAGCCAATCCGTTTCCCCTGGCCTGTCGAGAGTTATCGTGCTGTATGTACTTTATTTAGAAAAATAAAATAAAGTAGATCTAAAAGTCCAATGGGTCACACTACATGAGTTAAAGGTGCTAATGATATAACGGTTGAAACCTTTCTAAATCCCATCATGATATTTTTAAACCGTCCAACATCATATAGTCGTGGATGAAAAAACAAATATCAACGTGGTTGACGTAAGTTTTTCAATGGTAACGATTAATCTCTATTTTGTGGTATACTTGAGGTTTATATCCTAGTCATTTTTTGTCTAGTAATTTAAAATGACATGGAAAAATGAATGAACGGTTTGGATGAAACCATACATCACAGTGGCCATGGCTGGGAGGTATCTAATATGCAAGAGACGAAGAAGAAATAATCCGAATCATTGGTCCACGATACTTCTGACAATGTCGGCACATCTCCATTAAATGCAGGTGATGATGATGATGATGGACACGGATTACCTGCTTTTGCCACCGGCCACTCTGTGGGCTCCGCTAGGTTGTATGCGTTTCATCCATTTAAAAAATGATCTTTACCAAAAACGAGAGGGTACATTTTTAAAATGGCCTTTACCTGAAACTGAGAGGGATATAAATCTTAAGCGGACCATACCACAGGAAGACAACAGTGAATGGATATCCACTATTAAAATCCTCCCAAGGATACTGTACTGTTTATTTAACATCCGATTTGCTGATTAGGTCATACGGACAAGCATAGATGAAAGGAAAAACAAAGATTAGCTTAATCCAAAACTTTTATTAGTGCATAAAAGTTTATAATGGCTAACGTTCTTTCAACATTGTTTCGTGTAACGTGGTGCACTTGAAATTGTGATATACTTCATTTTTTATCTCATACAACAAAATAATTAAAAAAAAAATTAGATGGAAAACGTGGATGATACACATACATCACAGTAAGGCCCAAGAATTGGCCGGATCCATAGATGGAGTGAACCCAACACATAGAAGAGTGACATCCACAGTTAACGACATCAAAGAAGTAAAAACACAAAAATCAGCATCATCGAAATCTTTTGTGGCCCTTGGAATTTTTTTAATGGGGGCCTCACTCTACCCACTGTTTTCTATGATGGGTCCACCCAAGATTGGGGATCCGGATCATTCTTTCTCATGCTTCAAAATGATCTCTCTGAATGGATGGATACAGTGTGGATACAAAACATAGAAAAAATTAGCACGGTAAATGCTTATCTTTTATTTTTTTTTTTGAATGGTCAAAAACTTGTAATTTTTTTTTTTCATAAGTGAAAAGGGAGGTTTAGATAAAAATATCTTTAATTTTAAAGTAAAAGCATGAGAAAAGTATAGGTATTTTTGTCTTTATTGGGTTGTCCGTATGTATAAAGTAGGTTTTGTTCCGATAAAAAAAAAAAGACGGTGGATGCAACGTCGCGTGTACGACCCCAAAACAAACATCATGGCGTGGACCACAAAGCTTGGAGTTTTGCTGTCCATTAGTAGTCAATCCGCGTCCGAGGATGTCGCCGGTCGTAAACAGTAATTTTCTCTCTGTGGGTTCCGGATTCAAGAAGAAATGGGAAGGAGAAGGAGAAAAGAGAAGAAGAAGAAAGATAAGAAGAGAAAGAACCGTAGGTATGTCTTTTGCTGTTTTTTTTAAATTTTTTATTAAGATTTCTCTTCACTTAGAATAGCCGATACATCGTAATGCGTCAATGCATATATGCTATTGCAAAAAAAAATTAATTAAATGGGTTCCGCATCCTACAGAGTTGTTGATTGGTTGGAACTCGAGAAGGATACGCTTGAATTGATAGCGACGAGATTAACGGTTCTTGTTGATTTCATCCGTTTTGGGGCTGTCTGTAAGAGATGGCGTTCCATCTTTCTAGAAAATCACCACCACCACCACCATCAGCTTCCTGTACTTATAATCCCCGGCAATGATGATAAAAATAACGAATTCCAGAGCTTCTTCAGTTTCTCAGATAAGCAGACCTATCGCCTCATGAAGCTCCCTGACGAGAACAACGAAAGATGCTGCTGTGGATCTTCAGAGGGCTACCTTATATTGATAGATCTCAACCTCAACATCTTCCTCTTGAATCCCTTCTCCAGATCCGAGACGCCCCTTCCTCGCCTCACCACCGTCTCTAAATTCATCAATTTCCACGAGACAGACACTGGCACGATCGAGAACACGTATCGGTTTCCCCTCCCAGATCATCCCAATCTGATCAGGATCTGCAATTACATGGGCCAGAACCATGTGCACAAGGCCATCAAAGGTGGGCCCTACGTAACTGCCATTCTCGCCTCACGGTCCGTGCTTGCCTTCTGCAGGCTAGATAGTGATGCGTGGACATACATGGAGATTGAGTTCCCTTGGGAGGATCTGGTATGTTACAATGGTAATTTCTATGTCATTAGCTATCATGGGCGTGTTGGGGTAGTCGATGTGAGCGGGCCTAACCCCACCTTGACAATGGTTGCGATGATGGTTGAAAGAGAGCTTCAGTACTGCAGTAAGTATCTGGTTGAATCGTCGGGACAGTTGCTGATGGTTGCAAGGGAAAATGATATTGGGAGCTATGAGTACTATTCCATCGGAACTACTGATTTCAAGATTTTCATGGTGGATGTGAACAAACACATGTGTTTCCCTTTAAAAGATTTGGGAGATGGTATGTTGTTTTTGGGGGAGAATTCTTTAGTCTCTCTGTCTGCTCAAGATTTCTCCAGGTGCGAAAGGAATCGCATTTATTTCATCGATAATGAGTCATGGGCTAAGGACTACTACATTCGTGTATACAATGTAGAAGATGGGAGCTTCGAGAGATATTACAAGATGGATAGGAAGTGGAAGTGCCCACATCCCATTTGGCTCACACCCAAACTTTGGTAGAAGATGAAAAGAAAATTGTAGGATGTGAGGGGTCATCTGGAAGTCTATAAATTCCTTTTGTCGAAAGGGATTGTGTTTCAGATTACAGGTAATCTGATCGTAGGCTCACCAGTTTTTTTTTTTTTTTTCAAGGGAAGCATAAATTCATCAGTCAGTCTCTCAATTTCATCTTCCTTCTTATTAAAACAATGCTGGTAAGACATTGGTGATTTAAATGATATGCAATGAATGCATCGTCATCTTTTCTTTTTCTTTCATGTGACTTTCATGTAATTGCTTCCTGTGAAGTTGGAGTAATATGGAACTATGCTATCCGTTTTAAACATAGGATTATATTTGCATTTGTGGTATCCTTTTTATTTTCGGTCTGCTAATATATGACTGTTGATGAAGGGTTTGCAACCATGTAAGTGTGAAAAGCGAGTACCCTCCCATGTGTTTTCATTTGTTTCCTCCCATGGGGAACATACCTGTCTTATATATATATATATGTGTGTGTGTGTGTGTGTGTGTGTGTGTGTGTGTGTGTGTGTTAGCTAGGGCATGTATGTTGAATATGTAGTGTTGGGTATCTTGTTGCAAATATCCTTGGTTTCGTGCATGTATGACCGACGTGTCGTGTCAATTAGCTAGATATTTATGTCGGGTGTGTACATTCTCTGTGAAATTGGCCAGTGGCGAGGAGGGAATGGATACGAAACAAATCATTACAAAAAATAATAATAAAAAAAGACTTTACATTATAAGATTTCGTATCTTGATTTTGATGCTTACCTGAGTGTTTGATGAAACACCTGTAAAGTGTTGTTATTGTTTTGCATTCTGTGAGAAATTGAAGATACATTCCATATGTTTGAGAAAATGTTGCATAAGCTCAAACTCGGCTCGAACTGGCTCGAGCTATTGACTGAACTGAGCCGAGCCCAGCTGTGCGAAGCTTGACTCTTGGATGGCTCTCCCATTGATGTTGTTATAAGGTAAGAACTAACATAAGCTCATGGCTCATAGGCGTCTTTTTTGTCTGCCTTCCTTAGCCTATGAATCCGGAACACTAGCTAGCTCCGCAGGGATCTCTCTATTTAAATGATTGCTTGAGAGGTCCATGCACATAATGATTGAGAGAGTCTTTGTTGTTCTCAAGCATTTTGCCCCTTCACTAACACAAACCTCCTTTCCTGGCAGTACAACAATGATGCCCTCACAAACCCCCAACACAATAATCTTAATAAGGCAATTGAAGAAATCAAGGTTGTAGCTAGATGGACTCTTACAAACCCAAATGTGAAGACTTTATTTTCTACCATTAAAAACTTTATGGATTCCACCAAAGTATTTATTTTTCATCTAACCTATTGATAAGGTCAAACACATCCATATGAAGAGACGAAACAAATATTATCTTGATCCAAAGCTTTCATGGTCCACAAAAAGTTTTTAACGGACAATCACCAATGTTTTCGGTACTATGGTTCATCTAAGATTTGAAACTACTTCATTTTTATATCATGACCTAAAATGATCTTTCAATAGGGATGGATGACATAAATGTAGTCATATATATCAAAGTGGTCACCGCAATCAAGGGTCCCACGCACCAATCTATCTTATATGTAGATGTTAGCAAGCTCTGTGAGTCCAATCATGAGATATGTGTCATATCGAAACCATTCATTCATTTGGTGAGCTTGTCTTAAGGCTTGAGCCGAAAATTAAGAAAGATCTAAAGATCAATTGGACCACAATGCAAAAAGCAGTCGGGAATTAAACATCTACCATTGAAACCCTTTTAGGGTAACAAAAGTTTTGTATCATTAATATGATATTTGTTTTTGCTCTTTGTGACCTTATGAAAAGATTGGATGGAAAATGAATGTTATGGTTGACTTACAAATGTTTTAATGGTAAAAATCTGCTAATATTCTTGGTGTGGTCTAGTTGGGATTTGGATATAATTTATTTTTTGATTCATACTCTAAAATGATATGGACAAATGAATGAACCGTATGGATGTAATAAATATGTCATTTTGAAGACTTATGTGACTTTGATTTCCTTCTAACCAAATGTCATTTCGGAGATTATGTAACTTTGATTTCCTTTGAACCGTTCGTACAACTCGAGCTCGAGGAGCGTCAGCGCTGTTCTTCGCAGACACGCGCCGCTTATGCCACGGTGGACCTAAGTCTCACCTAACCCACTATCTTTGCAAAAGGGCTGTGGATTTTATGGTTGGAAAAGTCTGCGCAGGAGCCGTGCAAAAGTGGGAAGCGGATTGGCTGGTGCAGTGGTGTTTTGTGGTCAGCAAGTTATATACATACCACCATTAAGTATATTAAGTATGTGTTATATCTAAACCGTCCAATCATTTGATGAGCTTGTACTAAGGCTTGAGCCAAAAAATAAGATAGATCAAAATATCAATTGGACCACACTGAAAAAAGCAGTGGGGATTGGACGTCTATCATTGAAACCCTTTTGGGGTCACATAAGTTTTAGATCAATATGATTTTTTTTTCCTCTTCATCAAGGTCTTCGTGATCTTATAAACAGATTGGATGAAAAATAAACATTCCGATGGGGCTAAAAATATTTCAACGGTGAAAATTTTTCCTCTTCATCAAGGTCTTCGTGATCTTATAAACAGATTGGATGAAAAATAAACATTTCGATGGGGCTAAAAATATTTCAACGGTGAAATTCATTCTCTTGATGTGGTCGACTTGAGCTTTGGATATTATACATTTTTTCGTCTCATCTTATAAAATAATTTAAAAAAATGAGGGGTGTAAATATAATAAATACATCATATGAACCGTTCGTACAACCCAAGGAGTACCGTCAGCGCTCTTATACGCACGAGTTCGCACGAACACGTACCCACGCCACGACGGTGAATCCAGAGTCTCACCTAATCCGGAAACTTATTGGCTACTCCCCGTTGCCACCTGCCAATGGCTGTTGATCGGTGTTCTGTGGGCCCTACTATGATGTATGTGTTTCAACCATGCTGTCCATCTATTATTCTTGATCATTTTATATCACGAGAAAAAAAAAAGAAAAAAAAAAAAGAGATATATCACAATCTCAAGTGGACTACGTTACAGAAACAGTGTTGAATGAATGTTGATCATTAATAAATTTTGGGGCCATAAAAGTTTTGTATAAAGATGGTCTTTGTTTTTTACCTTTATCTGGGTTGGTATGGCTTAATCAACCGATTAGATGTCAAATAAACAGTACAATGGGCCTTAAAGAGGAATTTAACCATGGATGTCCAATCATTATTTTTTTATGTGATATTGTACACTTGAAATTTATATACCTTTCATTTTTTATATCAAGCCCTAGAATGATCTGTAAAACTAGATGAGCAGCATGAACGAAGCACATGCATGATGGTGGGCCCACATAGCACCTATCACCAGCCACTGGGCCAGTGACAGGGGAGTAGCCAATCCGTTTCCCCTGTCCAGAGCAAGTGATAACAGGCGCTATTGGAGGTTCGGTGATGTATGTATTTTACTTAGCTAAAAAAATAAAAAATAAAAAAAGATCTACGGAACAGGGTTTTCTTCGGTAACAACTTAAGACAGTTGTAACGGGAAGAAGGTCACACCCCGCCGAGGAGACGCTCATTAGTCATAGCCATCCAAACTGTGGATCTCACAAGTTCCTAGGGACCAATCCGATCCTTTCATGCATCTAAGATTGGGAGATAAACCGTCCAGTGGAGAAATACCATGATCGGGTCCACCTTCTTCCCCGATCAAACGAAAATCGCACTTTCAGTATGTAGACCTGAAGTAATGATCTAAGGCGTCCAATAGGCGGACCTTGACATTGGGAGTTCATCGGTGTTGGTAGATTAAAGCCATGTTAGCACGATCGGTGGTAATCATAAGTTACCTGTAGTGGTCCACCTGATATTTGGATCTACTTCATTTTTTGGATTATCCCCTAAAATGAATGGTCAAAATGGATGGATGGCGCAGATGTAAGACACTTACATCACGGTGGGTCCCACTGTCAGGGATCCAGCCAACTCGGGTATCCAGATAAGCCACGACCGATGCCAGTACCATTCTCACCGCTGTAACAAAGGTTTTTGACTCTTAACCACTCTAACGCAAGCTTGCAAAAGTTCTGTGTGTCTGATCATGAGATACGTGTTATATCCAAACGGTTTATTCATTTGGTGAGCTTCTCTTAAGGCTTGAGCCGAAAAATAAGAAAGATCTAAAGGTCAATTGGACCACACTGCAAAAAGCAGTAGGAGATTGAACATCTATCATTAAAACCCTTTAAAGGTAACAAAAATTTTGGATCAATATGATATTTGTTTGTGTCATCCAGGTCTTTGACCTTATGAAAAGATTAGATGTAAAATAAATGTTATGGTGGACCTACGGATGTTTTAATAATGAAAATCATTATCCTTGCTGATATTCGTGGTGTGGTCAGCCAAGATTTGGATATGGTTCATTTTTTGGTTTATGCTCTAAAATGATATGGACAAATGAATGAACCGTATGGATATCATAAATACATTATTTTGGAGACTAAGATTTGGATATGATTCATTTTTTGGTTCATGCTTTAAGATGATATGGACAAATGAATGAACCGTATGGACATAATAAATACATTATTTTGGAGACTAAGATTTGGATATGATATTTTTTTTTTTGGTTCATGCTCTAAAATGATATGGACAAATAAATGAACCCTATGGATATAATAAATACATTATTTTAGAGATTATATATAACTTTAATTTTCTTTCAACTGTTCGAACAACTCAAGCTCGAGTAGCATCAGCCCTTGTCTTCGCAGACACGTGCCGCTTACACCACGGTGGATCTAAGGGCTTGTTTGATTTTTCAATTCACCTATTAAAAACTATGTAAATATGTAATCATTAATTTTTCTGGGTAAACATGTGACGCTTATTTTCCCTGTATTCATCCCACTCTTTTCAATATTTGATTTTACCATAGGCTTTTTTACACAAAAATGGACAATGCTACCGTTTATTTGTGGGTCTCATTGTGATGCATATCACTTATTCACACCATTTATCTATTATGTCTAATGGATTTACATAAGTTGGAAAATGAGACATATTCAACACTCAAGTGGACATGAGAAAAAGGAATCAGACACTTACTGGTAAAAACTTTTTAAGGCCACTGTTTATTTTAACGTGAGCCATCTGAGTGTTGGAGCTACTTCATTTTTCGAATCATACTTAAAACTATTGTAGTAAAACAGCGGAACGGATATATCATATACAACACTTTTGGGTATATAAATTTAAAATAGCTTTTTGAACCGATTTCCAAGACAGAAAGTTACATGGATTTTCTAATGACCCCATTTCAAAGGGTTTCTACAGATGCTTTGGAAAATCAAACACGCCCTAAGTCTCACCTAATCCACCATCTTTGGATAGGAATACAGATTTTTAGGTTGAAAAAGACTACACAGGAGCCGTGCAAAAGTGGGAAGCGGATTGGCTGGTGTAGTGGTATATTGACGTCAGCAATGACGTGGTTCGGATTATTTCTTCTAACGCTCGTAAGCCAACGACATGAAAGAAGTAAAAACATCCCCAAAATCCTTTGTGACCCTTGGAATTTTTTTAATGGTGGGCCTCACTCTACCCACAATTTTCCATGATGGGTCCACTCAAGCTTTGGGTCCGAATCATTCTTTCTCATGCTCCAAATGACCTCTCCAAATGGGAAACGGATTGGCTACTCCCCCTTACACCAGCCCCGTGGCTGATGGTCGGTGATCTGTGAGCCCCACCATGGTCGGTGCCTACAGAGCACCGACCACCCGCCATTGGCTGGTGGCAGGAGGATTAACCATGGATGGACTGGGTGTAGATACAAAACATGCATCATGGTGGGGACCAATCAATTGCCATAAACATACCTTAGCTTGGTAACGTCACTTCGACTTCCGCTGTCCGATTAATATCCAATCCGCGTCCGATGATATCCCCCAATCAATGGCCATAAACAGTAATTTTCTCTCTGTGGGATCCGGATTCAAGAAGAAATGGGAAGGAGAGGAGAAAAGAGGAGGAGAAGAAAGATAAGAAGAGAGAGAACCGTAGGTATGTCTTTTGCTGTTTTTTTATTTTTATTTATTTATTATCTATTATTTTTTCGAATAGCCGATACATCGTAATGCGTCAATGCATATATGCTATTACAAAAAAAATAATTAATTAAATGGGTTCCGCATCCCGCAGAGTTGTTGATTGGTTGGAACTCGAGAAGGATACGCTTGAATTGATAGCGACAAGATTAACGGTTCTTGTTGATTTCATCCGTTTTGGGGCTGTCTGTAAGAGATGGCGTTCCATCTTTCTAGAAAATCACCACCACCACCACCATCAGCTTCCTGTACTTATAATCCCCGGCAATGATGATAAAAATAACGAATTCCAGAGCTTCTTCAGTTTCTCAGATAAGCAGACCTATCGCCTCAAGAAGCTCCCTGACGAGAACAACGAAAGATGCTGCTGTGGATCTTCAGAGGGCTACCTTATATTGATAGATCTCAATCTCAACATCTTCCTCTTGAATCCCTTCTCCAGATCCGAGACGCCCCTTCCTCGCCTCACCACCGTCTCTAAATTCATCAATTTCCACGAGACAGACACTGGCACGATCGAGTACACGTATCGGTTTCCCCTCCCAGATCATCCCAATCTGATCAGGATCTGCAATTACATGGGCCAGAAGCATGTGCACAAGGCCATCAAAGGTGGGCCCTACGTAATTGCCATTCTCGCCTCACGGTCCGTGCTTGCCTTCTGCAGGCTAGATAGTGATGCGTGGACATACATGGAGATTGAGTTCCCTTGGGAGGATCTGGTATGTTACAATGGTAATTTCTATTTTATTAGCTATCATGGGCGTGTTGGGGTAGTCGGTGTGAGCGGGCCTAACCCCACCTTGACAATGGTTGCGATGATGGTTGAAAGAGAGCTTCAGTACTGCAGTAAGTATCCGGTGGAATCGTCGGGACAGTTGCTGATGGTTGCATGGGAAAATGATAGTGGGAGTAATGAGTACTATTCCATCGGAACTACTGATTTCAAGATTTTCATGGTGGATGTGAACAAACACGTGTTTCCCTTTAAAAGATTTGGGAGATGGTATGTTGTTTTTGGGGGAGAACTCTTTAGTCTTTCTGTCTGCTCAAGATTTCTCCAGGTGCGAAAGGAATCGCATTTATTTCATCGATAATGAGTCATGGGCTAAGGACTACTACATTGGTGTATACAATGTAGAAGATGGGAGCTTCGAGAGATATTACAAGATGGATAGGAAGTGGAAGTGCCCACATCCCGTTTGGCTCACACCCAAACTTTGGTAGAAGATGAAAAGAAAATTGTAGGATGTGAGGGGTCATTTGGAAGTCTATAAATTCCTTTTGTCGTAAGGGATTGTGTTTCAGATTACAGGTAATCTGATCGTAGGCTCACCAGTTTTTTTCTTTTTTCATAAATCTATCAGTCAGTCTGTCAATTTCATCTTCCTTCTTATTAAAACAATGCTGGTAAGACATTGGTGATTTAAATGATATGCAATGAATGCATCGTCATCTTTTCTTTTTCTTTCATGTGACTTTCATGTAATTGCTTCATGTGAAGTTGGACTAATATGGAACTATGCTATCCGTTTTAAACATAAGATTATATTTGCATTTGTGGTATCCTTTTTATTTTCGGTCTGCTAATATATGACTGTTGATGAAGGGTTTGCAACCATGTAAGTGTGAAAAGCGAGTACCCTCCCATGTGTTTTCATTTGTTTCCTCCCATGGGAAACATATCTGTCTTATATATATATATATATATATATATATATATATATATATATATATATATATATATATATATATATGTGTGTGTGTGTGTGTGTGTGTGTATTAGCTAGGGCATGTATGTTGAATATGTAGTGTTGGGTATCTTGTTGCAAATATCCTTGGTTTCGTGCATGTATGACCGACGTGTCGTGTCAATTAGCTAGATATTTATGTCGGGTGTGTACATTATCTGTGGAATTGGCCAGTGGTGAAGAGGGAATGGATACGAAACAAATCATTACAAAAAATAATAATAATAAAAGACTTTACATTATAAGATTTCGTATCTTTATTTTGATGCTCGCCTGAGTGTTTGATGAAACACCTGTAAAGTGTTGTTATTGTTTTGCATTCCGTGAGATATTGAAGATACATTCCATATGTTTGAGAAAATGTTGCATAGGCTCAAACTCGGCTCGAACTGGCTCGAGCTATTGACTGAACTGAGCCGAGCCCAGCTATGCGAAGCTCGACTCTTGGACGGCTCTCCCATTGATGTTGTTATAAACTAAAAACTAACATAGGCTCATGGTTCATAGACATCTTTTTTGTCTGCCTTCCTTAGCCTATGAATCCGGAACACTAGCTAGCTCTGTAGGGGTCTCTCTATTTAAATAATTGCTTGAGAGGTCCATGTACATTACGATTGAGAGAGTCTTTGTTGTTCTCAGGCATTTTGTCCCTTCACTAACACAAACCTCCTTTCCTGGTAGTACAGCAATGATGGCCTTCACAAACCCCCAACACAATAATCTTAATAAGGCAATTGAAGAAATCAAGGTTGTAGCTAGATGGACTCTTACAAAC
Organism: Magnolia kwangsiensis; assembly: GCA_037074715.1. NCBI lineage: Eukaryota > Viridiplantae > Streptophyta > Magnoliopsida > Magnoliales > Magnoliaceae > Magnolia > Magnolia kwangsiensis. Next base: position 2,116,886 of record CM073579.1, read on the forward strand.
CCAAATGTGAAGACTTTATTTTCTACCATTAAAAACTTTATGGATTCCACCAAAGTATTTATTTTTCATCTAACCTATTGATAAGGTCAAACACATCCATATGAAGAGACGAAACAAATATTATCTTGATCCAAAGCTTTCATGGTCCACAAAAAGTTTTTAATGGACAATCACCGGTGTTTTCAGTACTATGGTTCATCTGAGATTTGGAACTACTTCATTTTTATATCATGACCTAAAATGATCTTTCAATAGGGATGGATGACATAAATGTAGTCATATATATCAAAGTGGTTCCCACAGTTAGGTCCCACACACCAATCTATCTTGTGTGTTGATGTTAACAAGTTTTGTGGGTCGGATCATGAGATATGTGTTATATCGAAACCATTCATTTATTTGGTGAGCTCGTCTTAAGGCTTGAATCAAAAAATAAAAAAGATCTAAAAATCAACTGGACCACACTGCAAAGAGCAGTGGGGGATTAAACGTCTACCATTGAAACCCTTTTAGGGTAACAAAAGTTTTGGATCATTAATATGATATTTGCTTATACTCTTGATCCAGGTCGTTGTGTCCTTTTGAAAAGATTGGATGGAAAATAAACGGTTAATGTTTTAATGGCGAAAATCATTATCCTTGCTAATATTCTTGGTGTGGTCTAGTTGAGATTTGGATATAATTTATTTTTTGGCTCATGCTCTAAAATGACATGGACAAATGAATGAACCATGTGGATATAATAAATACATCTTTTTGTAGACTATATAACTTTAATTTCCTTTGAACCGTTCGCATAACTCGAGCTCGAGGAGCGTCAGCGGCTTCGCAGACCCGCGCCGCTTAGGCCTCAGTGGATCTAAGTCTCACCTAACCCATCAAAAGGAATATTGATTTTATGGTTGGAAAAGACTGCGCAGAGCCGTGCAAAAGTGGGAAGCCGATTAGCTGGTGCAGTGGTGTATTGGCGCCAGTAAGTTATATACATACCATCATTAAGTATATTAAGTATTTGTTATTCCTAAACCGTCCATCCAATTGGGGAGCTCGTACTAAGACTTGAGCCGAAAAACAAGATAGATCAAAATATCAAGTAAACTACACTGAAAAAATCAGTGGGGATTGAATGTCTATCATTAAAACCTTTTGAGTCACACAAGTTTTAGACCAATGCGATATTTTCTTTTCCTCTTCATCAAGGTCTTCGTGATCTCATGAACAGATTGGATGAAAAATAAACATTATGGTGGTGCCTACGAATATTTTAATGGTGAAAATCAATCTCTTAATGTGGTTAACTTGTGCTTTGGATATTGTTTATTTTAGGGCTCATCTTACAAAATAATTTAGATAAATAGGTGACTGGTAGAAATATAATAAATACATCATTCTAAACTTTGACCTCATTTGGACTATTCGTACCACCCGAGGGGTGGATCCCGAGTCATACCTAATCCCGAAATGGATTGGCTACTCCCTGCTGCCACCAGTCAAGGGCTGATGATTGGTGCTCTATGGTCCCCACCATGATGTATATGTTTCAACCATGTTGTCCATCTATTTTTCTTGGTCCTCTTATTTCACCAGAAAAAAAAAAAAAGAGATATCACAATCTCATGTTGACGACATTATAGAAATAGTGTTGAATGAATGTTGATTGTTAAAAAATTTTGGGGCATAAAAGTTTTGGATAAAGATGATCTTTGTTTTTTACCTTTGTTTGGGTTTGTATATCTTAATCAACGGATTGAATGTCAAATAAACAGTACAATGGGCCTTAGGAGGATTTTAACCGAAGATGCCCCATCGCTAATTTTTTTTTTTTCTTTTTTTTAGCGTTGTCCACTTGAGATTTATATACCTCTCATTTTTTATATCAAGCCCTAGAATGAACTGTAAAAAGAGATGAACAGCATGAATGAAGCACATGCATAATGGTAGGTCCACATAGCACCTATCACCAGCCACCGGGCCAGTGATGGGTGTAGCCAATCCGTTTCCGCTGTCCAGAGCAAGAGGCAACAGGCGCTGTTGGGGTTCCTGTAATGTATGTATTTTACTAGGCCCAAAAAAAAGAAAAAAAAAAGGTATATCCATAGAGTAAGGTTTTCTTTGGTCAACTTAAGACAGTTACAAGGGGAAGAAGTACACGCCCCACCGAGGAGACGCTCATAAGTTATAGCTGTCCAAAACTGTGGGCCTCACAAGTTCCTAGGGACCAATCCGATCCTTTCATGCATCTCAGATTGGGAGATAAACCGTCCAGTGGAGAAATACCATGATCGGGTCCACCTTCTTCCCGGATCGAACGAAAATCGCACTTTCAGTATGTAGGCCTGAAATAATGATCTGAGGCGTCCAATAGGCAAACCCTGACATTGGGAGTTCATCAGTGTTGGTAGATTAAAGCCATGTTAGCATGATCGGTGGGAATCATAAGTTACCTGTAGTGGTCCACCTGATATTTGGATCTACTTCAATTTTTGGATTATGCACTAAAATGAACGGTCAAAATGGATGGATGGCACAGATGTAAGACACTTACATCACGGTAGGTCCCACTATAAGGGATCCACCAACTCGGGTCTCCAGATAAGCCGCGACCGATGCCCTTTCCCTTCTCACCGCCGTAACAAAGGTTTTTGACTCCTAACTACTCTAAGGCGAGCTTGCAAAAGTTTTATTGTCCGATCATGAGATACGTATTATTTCCAAACGGTTCATTCATTTGGTGAACTTCTCTTAAGGCTTGAGCTGAAAAATAAGAAAGATCTAAAGGTCAATTTGGACCACACTGCAAAATGCAATAGGGGATTGAACATTTACCATTGAAACCCTTTTAAGGTAACAAAAATTTTGGATTAATATGGTATTTGTTCGTGCTCTTCATCCAGGTCTTTGTGACCTTATGAAAAGATTGAATGAAAAATAAATGTTACGATGGACCCACAGATGTTAAAATGTTTGCTCATGCTCTAAAATGATAGGGACAAATGGATAACTGCATGGATATAATAAATAAATTATTTTGGAGACCATATGTAACTTTAATTTCCTTTAAATGGTTCATACAACTTAAGCTCGAGTAGCATCAGTGCTTGTCTTAGTAGATACGGGCTGCTTACACCACGGCGGATCATGTTTGATTTTCCAAAAGCATCAGTAAATACCCTTGAAATGGGGTCGTTTGAAAATCCATGCAACTTTCCATCTTAGAAATCGGTTCAAAATGTTAGTTTGAATTTGTAGACCCCAATGTGATATATATGATATATCCATTATGTCCATATGTTTTACTACAATAATTTTTGGCATGAACTAAAAAATGAGGTAGATCCAATGCTCAAATGGCCCACACCAAAAGAAACAGTGGCCCTAAAAGGTTTTTAATGGTAAGTGTGTGATTCCCTTTTTCCCATGGCGTGGTCCACTTGAGCTTTGAATATGACTCATTTTCCAGCTCAAGCTTAAACTCATTAGACATCATAGATAAGCGGTGTGGATAAGCAATACGCATCACGGTGAGACCTACAAACATATTATAGTGTTCTCCATATTTACATAAAAAAACACGTGCTAAAATCAAAATTGAAAAGAGTAAAATAAATGCAGGGAAATAATTGTTATATGTTTACCCAGGAAAATAATCGCTACATATTTACATGGTGTTTACAGGTGAATTGAAAAATCAAACATGCCCAATCTAACCTAATCCACCGTCTTTGGAAAGGATTACAGATTTTTTGGTTGTAAAAGACTACGCAGGAGCCGTGCAAAAGTGGGAAGCGGATTCAATGGTGTAATAGTGTATTGATGTCTGCAATGACGTGGACCGATTATCCAGATTATTTCTTCTTACATCGCATAAGGCAACGACACGAAAGAAGTAAAAACACAAATATCAGCATCATTGAAATCTTTTGTGGCCCCTGGAAATTTTTTAATGGTGGGCCTTACTCTACCCAATGTTTTCTATGATGAGCCCACTCAAGCTTTGGATCTGAATCATTCTTTCTTATGTTTCACCATGATGTTCAATCACATAAAACAAAATGTAGTAGAGGATTGAACATCTACCATTGAAACCCTTTCAAGGTAACAAAATTTTTGGATCAATATGATATTTGTTTGTGCTCTTCATCCAGGTCTTTGTGACCTTATGAAAAGATTCGATGGAAAATAAACGTTAAGATAGACCTACGGATGTTAAAATGTTTTAATGGTGGAAATCATTATCCTTGCAGATATTCGTGGTGTAGTCCAATTGAGATTTGGATGTGATTCATTTTTTGACTCATGCTCTAAAATGATATGGACAAATGAATCAACCGTATGGATATAATAAATAAATTATTTTGGAGATTATATGTAACTTTAATTTCCTTTGAACGGTTCATACAACTCGAGCTCGAGTAGCGTCAGTGCTTGTCTTCGCAGACACGTGCCACTTACACGACGGTGGATCGTGTTTGATTTTCCAAAAGCATTTGTAAATACCCTTGAAATGGGGTAGTTTGAAAATCCATGCAACTTTCTATCTCAGAAATCGGTTCAAAATGTTAGTTTGAATTTGTAGACCGTAATGCGATGTATATGATATATCCATTATGCCCATCTGTTTTACTATGATAATTTTTTGGCATGAACTGAAAAATGAGGTAGATCTAACGCTCAAATGGCCCACACCAAAAGAAACAGTGGCCCTAGAAGGTTTTTAATGGTAAGTGTGTGATTCCCTTTTTCCCACGGCGCGGTCCACTTGAGCTTTGAAAATGACTCATTTTCCGGCTCAAGCTATAAATTCATTAGACAAAATAGATAAATGGTGTCTTTTGCTGTGGGATCCGGATTCAGGAAGAAATGGGAAGGAGAAGGAGAAAAGAGAAGAAGAAGAAGAAAGATGAGAAGAGAAAGAACCGTAGGTATGTCTTTTGCTGTTTTTTTTAAATTTTTTATTAAGATTTCTCTTCACTTAGAATAGCCGATACATCGTAATGCGTCAATGCATATATGCTATTGCAAAAAAAAATTAATTAAATGGGTTCCGCATCCTACAGAGTTGTTGATTGGTTGGAACTCGAGAAGGATACGCTTGAATTGATAGCGACAAGATTAACGGTTCTTGTTGATTTCATCCGTTTTGGGGCTGTCTGTAAGAGATGGCGTTCCATCTTTCTAGAAAATCACCACCACCACCACCATCAGCTTCCTGTACTTATAATCCCCGGCAATGATGATAAAAATAATGAATTCCAGAGCTTCTTCAGTTTCTCAGATAAGCAGACCTATCGCCTCATGAAGCTCCCTGACGAGAACAACGAAAGATGCTGCTGTGGATCTTCAGAGGGCTACCTTATATTGATAGATCTCAACCTCAACATCTTCCTCTTGAATCCCTTCTCCAGATCCGAGACGCCCCTTCCTCGCCTTACCACCGTCTCTAAATTCATCAATTTCCACGAGACAGACACTGGCACGATCGAGAACACGTATCGGTTTCCCCTCCCAGATCATCCCAATCTGATCAGGATCTGCAATTACATGGGCCAGAACCATGTGCACAAGGCCATCAAAGGTGGGCCCTACGTAACTGCCATTCTCGCCTCACGGTCCGTGCTTGCCTTCTGCAGGCTAGATAGTGATGCGTGGACATACATGGAGATTGAGTTCCCTTGGGAGGATCTGGTATGTTACAATGGTAATTTCTATGTCATTAGCTATCATGGGCGTGTTGGGGTAGTCGATGTGAGCGGGCCTAACCCCACCTTGACAATGGTTGCGATGATGGTTGAAAGAGAGCTTCAGTACTGCAGTAAGTATCTGGTTGAATCGTCGGGACAGTTGCTGATGGTTGCAAGGGAAAATGATATTGGGAGCTATGAGTACTATTCCATCGGAACTACTGATTTCAAGATTTTCATGGTGGATGTGAACAAACACATGTGTTTCCCTTTAAAAGATTTGGGAGATGGTATGTTGTTTTTGGGGGAGAATTCTTTAGTCTCTCTGTCTGCTCAAGATTTCTCCAGGTGCGAAAGGAATCGCATTTATTTCATCGATAATGAGTCATGGGCTAAGGACTACTACATTCGTGTATACAATGTAGAAGATGGGAGCTTCGAGAGATATTACAAGATGGATAGGAAGTGGAAGTGCCCACATCCCATTTGGCTCACACCCAAACTTTGGTAGAAGATGAAAAGAAAATTGTAGGATGTGAGGGGTCATCTGGAAGTCTATAAATTCCTTTTGTCGAAAGGGATTGTGTTTCAGATTACAGGTAATCTGATCGTAGGCTCACCAGTTTTTTTTTTTTTTTTCAAGGGAAGCATAAATTCATCAGTCAGTCTCTCAATTTCATCTTCCTTCTTATTAAAACAATGCTGGTAAGACATTGGTGATTTAAATGATATGCAATGAATGCATCGTCATCTTTTCTTTTTCTTTCATGTGACTTTCGTGTAATTGCTTCCTGTGAAGTTGGAGTAATATGGAACTATGCTATCCGTTTTAAACATAGGATTATATTTGCATTTGTGGTATCCTTTTTATTTTCGGTCTGCTAATATATGACTGTTGATGAAGGGTTTGCAACCATGTAAGTGTGAAAAGCGAGTACCCTCCCATGTGTTTTCATTTGTTTCCTCCCATGGGGAACATACCTGTCTTATATATATATATATATATATATATATGTGTGTGTGTGTGTGTGTGTGTGTGTGTGTGTTAGCTAGGGCATGTATGTTGAATATGTAGTGTTGGGTATCTTGTTGCAAATATCCTTGGTTTCGTGCATGTATGACCGACGTGTCGTGTCAATTAGCTAGATATTTATGTCGGGTGTGTACATTCTCTGTGAAATTGGCCAGTGGCGAGGAGGGAATGGATACGAAACAAATCATTACAAAAAATAATAATAAAAAAAGACTTTACATTATAAGATTTCGTATCTTGATTTTGATGCTTACCTGAGTGTTTGATGAAACACCTGTAAAGTGTTGTTATTGTTTTGCATTCTGTGAGAAATTGAAGATACATTCCATATGTTTGAGAAAATGTTGCATAAGCTCAAACTCGGCTCGAACTGGCTCGAGCTATTGACTGAACTGAGCCGAGCCCAGCTGTGCGAAGCTTGACTCTTGGATGGCTCTCCCATTGATGTTGTTATAAGGTAAGAACTAACATAAGCTCATGGCTCATAGGCGTCTTTTTTGTCTGCCTTCCTTAGCCTATGAATCCGGAACACTAGCTAGCTCCGCAGGGATCTCTCTATTTAAATGATTGCTTGAGAGGTCCATGCACATAATGATTGAGAGAGTCTTTGTTGTTCTCAAGCATTTTGCCCCTTCACTAACACAAACCTCCTTTCCTGGCAGTACAACAATGATGCCCTCACAAACCCCCAACACAATAATCTTAATAAGGCAATTGAAGAAATCAAGGTTGTAGCTAGATGGACTCTTACAAACCCAAATGTGAAGACTTTATTTTCTACCATTAAAAACTTTATGGATTCCACCAAAGTATTTATTTTTCATCTAACCTATTGATAAGGTCAAACACATCCATATGAAGAGACGAAACAAATATTATCTTGATCCAAAGCTTTCATGGTCCACAAAAAGTTTTTAACGGACAATCACCAATGTTTTCGGTACTATGGTTCATCTAAGATTTGAAACTACTTCATTTTTATATCATGACCTAAAATGATCTTTCAATAGGGATGGATGACATAAATGTAGTCATATATATCAAAGTGGTCCCCGCAATCAAGGGTCCCACGCACCAATCTATCTTATATGTAGATGTTAGCAAGCTCTGTGAGTCCAATCATGAGATATGTGTCATATCGAAACCATTCATTCATTTGGTGAGCTTGTCTTAAGGCTTGAGCCGAAAATTAAGAAAGATCTAAAGATCAATTGGACCACAATGCAAAAAGCAGTCGGGAATTAAACGTCTACCATTGAAACCCTTTTAGGGTAACAAAAGTTTTGTATCATTAATATGATATTTGTTTTTGCTCTTTGTGACCTTATGAAAAGATTGGATGGAAAATGAATGTTATGGTTGACTTACAAATGTTTTAATGGTAAAAATCTGCTAATATTCTTGGTGTGGTCTAGTTGGGATTTGGATATAATTTATTTTTTGATTCATACTCTAAAATGATATGGACAAATGAATGAACCGTATGGATGTAATAAATATGTCATTTTGAAGACTTATGTGACTTTGATTTCCTTCTAACCAAATGTCATTTCGGAGATTATGTAACTTTGATTTCCTTTGAACCGTTCGTACAACTCGAGCTCGAGGAGCGTCAGCGCTGTTCTTCGCAGACACGCGCCGCTTATGCCACGGTGGACCTAAGTCTCACCTAACCCACTATCTTTGCAAAAGGGCTGTGGATTTTATGGTTGGAAAAGTCTGCGCAGGAGCCGTGCAAAAGTGGGAAGCGGATTGGCTGGTGCAGTGGTGTTTTGTGGTCAGCAAGTTATATACATACCACCATTAAGTATATTAAGTATGTGTTATATCTAAACCGTCCAATCATTTGATGAGCTTGTACTAAGGCTTGAGCCAAAAAATAAGATAGATCAAAATATCAATTGGACCACACTGAAAAAAGCAGTGGGGATTGGACGTCTGTCATTGAAACCCTTTTGGGGTCACATAAGTTTTAGATCAATATGATTTTTTTTTCCTCTTCATCAAGGTCTTCGTGATCTTATAAACAGATTGGATGAAAAATAAACATTCCGATGGGGCTAAAAATATTTCAACGGTGAAAATTTTTCCTCTTCATCAAGGTCTTCGTGATCTTATAAACAGATTGGATGAAAAATAAACATTTCGATGGGGCTAAAAATATTTCAACGGTAAAAATCATTCTCTTGATGTGGTCGACTTGAGCTTTGGATATTATACATTTTTTCGTCTCATCTTATAAAATAATTTAAAAAAATGAGGGGTGTAAATATAATAAATACATCATATTAGACTTTGATCTCATTTGAACCGTTCGTACAACCCAAGGAGTACCGTCAGCGCTCTTATACGCACGAGTTCGCACGAACACGTACCTACGCCACGACGGTGAATCCAGAGTCTCACCTAATCCGGAAACTTATTGGCTACTCCCCGTTGCCACCTGCCAATGGCTGTTGATCGGTGTTATGTGGGCCCTACTATGATGTATGTGTTTCAACCATGCTGTCCATCTATTATTCTTGATCATTTTATATCACGAGAAAAAAAAAAAGAAAAAAGAAAAAGAGATATATCACAATCTCAAGTGGACCACATTACAGAAACAGTGTTGAATGAATGTTGATCATTAATAAATTTTGGGGCCATAAAAGTTTTGTATAAAGATGGTCTTTGTTTTTTACCTTTATCTGGGTTGGTATGGCTTAATCAACCGATTAGATGTCAAATAAACAGTACAATGGGCCTTAAAGAGGAATTTAACCATGGATGCCCAATCATTATTTTTTTATGTGATATTGTACACTTGAAATTTATATACCTTTCATTTTTTATATCAAGCCCTAGAATGATCTGTAAAACTAGATGAGCAGCATGAACGAAGCACATGCATGATGGTGGGCCCACATAGCACCTATCACCAGCCACCGGGCCAGTGACAGGGGAGTAGCCAATCCGTTTCCCCTGTCCAGAGCAAGTGATAACAGGCGCTATTGGAGGTTCGGTGATGTATGTATTCTACTTAGCCAAAAAAATGAAAAATAAAAATAGATCTACGGAATAGGGTTTTCTTCGGTAACAACTTAAGACAGTTGTAACGGGAAGAAGGTCACGCCCCGCCGAGGAGACGCTCATTAGTCATAGCCATCCAAACTGTGGATCTCACAAGTTCCTAGGGACCAATCCGATCCTTTCATGCATCTAAGATTGGGAGATAAACCGTCCAGTGGAGAAATACCATGATCGGGTCCACCTTCTTCCCCGATCAAACGAAAATCGCACTTTCAGTATGTAGACCTGAAGTAATGATCTAAGGCGTCCAATAGGCGGACCTTGACATTGGGAGTTCATCGGTGTTGGTAGATTAAAGCCATGTTAGCACGATCGGTGGTAATCATAAGTTACCTGTAGTGGTCCACCTGATATTTGGATCTACTTCATTTTTTGGATTATCCCCTAAAATGAATGGTCAAAATGGATGGATGGCGCAGATGTAAGACACTTTCATCACGGTGGGTCCCACTGTCAGGGATCCAGCCAACTCGGGTATCCAGATAAGCCACGACCGATGCCAGTACCATTCTCACCGCTGTAACAAAGGTTTTTGACTCTTAACCACTCTAACGCAAGCTTGCAAAAGTTCTGTGTGTCTGATCATGAGATACGTGTTATATCCAAACGGTTTATTCATTTGGTGAGCTTCTCTTAAGGCTTGAGCCGAAAAATAAGAAAGATCTAAAGGTCAATTGGACCACACTGCAAAAAGCAGTAGGAGATTGAACATCTATCATTAAAACCCTTTAAAGGTAACAAAATTTTTGGATCAATATGATATTTGTTTGTGTCATCCAGGTCTTTGACCTTATGAAAAGATTAGATGTAAAATAAATGTTATGGTGGACCTACGGATGTTTTAATAATGAAAATCATTATCCTTGCTGATATTCGTGGTGTGGTCAGCCAAGATTTGGATATGGTTCATTTTTTGGTTTATGCTCTAAAATGATATGGACAAATGAATGAACCGTATGGATATCATAAATACATTATTTTGGAGACTAAGATTTGGATATGATTCATTTTTTGGTTCATGCTTTAAGATGATATGGACAAATGAATGAACCGTATGGACATAATAAATACATTATTTTGGAGACTAAGATTTGGATATGATATTTTTTTTTTTGGTTCATGCTCTAAAATGATATGGACAAATAAATGAACCCTATGGATATAATAAATACATTATTTTAGAGATTATATATAACTTTAATTTTCTTTCAACTGTTCGAACAACTCAAGCTCGAGTAGCATCAGCCCTTGTCTTCGCAGACACGTGCCGCTTACACCACGGTGGATCTAAGGGCTTGTTTGATTTTTCAATTCACCTATTAAAAACTATGTAAATATGTAATCATTAATTTTTCTGGGTAAACATGTGACGCTTATTTTCCCTGTATTCATCCCACTCTTTTCAATATTTGATTTTACCATAGGCTTTTTTACACAAAAATGGACAATGCTACCGTTTATTTGTGGGTCTCATTGTGATGCATATCACTTATTCACACCATTTATCTATTATGTCTAATGGATTTACATAAGTTGGAAAATGAGACATATTCAACACTCAAGTGGACATGAGAAAAAGGAATCAGTCACTTACTGGTAAAAACTTTTTAAGGCCACTGTTTCTTTTAACGTGAGCCATCTGAGTGTTGGAGCTACTTCATTTTTCGAATCATACTTAAAACTATTGCAGTAAAACAGCGGAATGGATATATCATATACAACACTTTTGGGTATATAAATTTAAAATAGCTTTTTGAACCGATTTCCAAGACAGAAAGTTACATGGATTTTCTAAGGACCCCATTTCAAAGGGTTTCTACAGATGCTTTGGAAAATCAAACACGCCCTAAGTCTCACCTAATCCACCATCTTTGGATAGGAATACAGATTTTTAGGTTGAAAAAGACTACACAGGAGCCGTGCAAAAGTGGGAAGCGGATTGGCTGGTGTAGTGGTATATTGACGTCAGCAATGACGTGGTTCGGATTATTTCTTCTAACGTCTCATAAGCCAACGACATGAAAGAAGTAAAAACATCCCCAAAATCCTTTGTGGCCCTTGGAATTTTTTTAATGGTGGGCCTCACTCTACCCACTATTTTCCATGATGGGTCCACTCAAGCTTTGGGTCCGAATCATTCTTTCTCATGCTCCAAATGACCTCTCCAAATGGGAAACGGATTGGCTACTCCCCCTTACACCAGCCCCGTGGCTGATGGTCGGTGATCTGTGAGCCCCACCATGGTCGGTGCCTACAGAGCACCGACCACCCGCCATTGGCTGGTGGCAGGAGGATTAACCATGGATGGACTGGGTGTAGATACAAAACATACATCATGGTGGGGACCAATCAATTGCCATAAACATACCTTAGCTTGGTAACGTCACTTCGACTTCCGCTGTCCGATTAATATCCAATCCGCGTCCGATGATATCCCCCAATCAATGGCCATAAACAGTAATTTTCTCTCTGTGGGATCCGGATTCAAGAAGAAATGGGAAGGAAAGGAGAAAAGAGGAGAAGAAGAAAGATAAGAAGAGAGAGAACCGTAGGTATGTCTTTTGCTGTTTTTTTATTTTTATTTATTTATTATCTATTATTTTTTCGAATAGCCGATACATCGTAATGCGTCAATGCATATATGCTATTACAAAAAAAATAATTAATTAAATGGGTTCCGCATCCCGCAGAGTTGTTGATTGGTTGGAACTCGAGAAGGATACGCTTGAATTGATAGCGACAAGATTAACGGTTCTTGTTGATTTCATCCGTTTTGGGGCTGTCTGTAAGAGATGGCGTTCCATCTTTCTAGAAAATCACCACCACCACCACCATCAGCTTCCTGTACTTATAATCCCCGGCAATGATGATAAAAATAACGAATTCCAGAGCTTCTTCAGTTTCTCAGATAAGCAGACCTATCGCCTCAAGAAGCTCCCTGACGAGAACAACGAAAGATGCTGCTGTGGATCTTCAGAGGGCTACCTTATATTGATAGATCTCAATCTCAACATCTTCCTCTTGAATCCCTTCTCCAGATCCGAGACGCCCCTTCCTCGCCTCACCACCGTCTCTAAATTCATCAATTTCCACGAGACAGACACTGGCACGATCGAGTACACGTATCGGTTTCCCCTCCCAGATCATCCCAATCTGATCAGGATCTGCAATTACATGGGCCAGAAGCATGTGCGCAAGGCCATCAAAGGTGGGCCCTACGTAATTGCCATTCTCGCCTCACGGTCCGTGCTTGCCTTCTGCAGGCTAGATAGTGATGCGTGGACATACATGGAGATTGAGTTCCCTTGGGAGGATCTGGTATGTTACAATGGTAATTTCTATTTTATTAGCTATCATGGGCGTGTTGGGGTAGTCGGTGTGAGCGGGCCTAACCCCACCTTGACAATGGTTGCGATGATGGTTGAAAGAGAGCTTCAGTACTGCAGTAAGTATCCGGTGGAATCGTCGGGACAGTTGCTGATGGTTGCATGGGAAAATGATAGTGGGAGTAATGAGTACTATTCCATCGGAACTACTGATTTCAAGATTTTCATGGTGGATGTGAACAAACACGTGTTTCCCTTTAAAAGATTTGGGAGATGGTATGTTGTTTTTGGGGGAGAACTCTTTAGTCTCTCTGTCTGCTCAAGATTTCTCCAGGTGCGAAAGGAATCGCATTTATTTCATCGATAATGAGTCATGGGCTAAGGACTACTACATTGGTGTATACAATGTAGAAGATGGGAGCTTCGAGAGATATTACAAGATGGATAGGAAGTGGAAGTGCCCACATCCCGTTTGGCTCACACCCAAACTTTGGTAGAAGATGAAAAGAAAATTGTAGGATGTGAGGGGTCATTTGGAAGTCTATAAATTCCTTTTGTCGTAAGGGATTGTGTTTCAGATTACAGGTAATCTGATCGTAGGCTCACCAGTTTTTTTCTTTTTTCATAAATCTATCAGTCAGTCTGTCAATTTCATCTTCCTTCTTATTAAAACAATGCTGGTAAGACATTGGTGATTTAAATGATATGCAATGAATGCATCGTCATCTTTTCTTTTTCTTTCATGTGACTTTCATGTAATTGCTTCATGTGAAGTTGGACTAATATGGAACTATGCTATCCGTTTTAAACATAAGATTATATTTGCATTTGTGGTATCCTTTTTATTTTCGGTCTGCTAATATATGACTGTTGATGAAGGGTTTGCAACCATGTAAGTGTGAAAAGCGAGTACCCTCCCATGTGTTTTCATTTGTTTCCTCCCATGGGAAACATATCTGTCTTATATATATATATATATATATATATATATATATATATATATATATATATATATATATATATATGTGTGTGTGTGTGTGTGTGTGTGTGTATTAGCTAGGGCATGTATGTTGAATATGTAGTGTTGGGTATCTTGTTGCAAATATCCTTGGTTTCGTGCATGTATGACCGACGTGTCGTGTCAATTAGCTAGATATTTATGTCGGGTGTGTACATTATCTGTGGAATTGGCCAGTGGTGAAGAGGGAATGGATACGAAACAAATCATTACAAAAAATAATAATAATAAAAGACTTTACATTATAAGATTTCGTATCTTTATTTTGATGCTCGCCTGAGTGTTTGATGAAACACCTGTAAAGTGTTGTTATTGTTTTGCATTCCGTGAGATATTGAAGATACATTCCATATGTTTGAGAAAATGTTGCATAGGCTCAAACTCGGCTCGAACTGGCTCGAGCTATTGACTGAACTGAGCCGAGCCCAGCTGTGCGAAGCTCGACTCTTGGACGGCTCTCCCATTGATGTTGTTATAAACTAAAAACTAACATAGGCTCATGGTTCATAGACATCTTTTTTGTCTGCCTTCCTTAGCCTATGAATCCGGAACACTAGCTAGCTCTGTAGGGGTCTCTCTATTTAAATAATTGCTTGAGAGGTCCATGTACATTACGATTGAGAGAGTCTTTGTTGTTCTCAGGCATTTTGTCCCTTCACTAACACAAACCTCCTTTCCTGGTAGTACAGCAATGATGGCCTTCACAAACCCCCAACACAATAATCTTAATAAGGCAATTGAAGAAATCAAGGTTGTAGCTAGATGGACTCTTACAAACCCAAATGTGAAGACTTTATTTTCTACCATTAAAAACTTTATGGATTCCACCAAAGTATTTATTTTTCATCTAACCTATTGATAAGGTCAAACACATCCATATGAAGAGACGAAACAAATATTATCTTGATCCAAAGCTTTCATGGTCCACAAAAAGTTTTTAATGGACAATCACCGGTGTTTTCAGTACTATGGTTCATCTGAGATTTGGAACTACTTCATTTTTATATCATGACCTAAAATGATCTTTCAATAGGGATGGATGACATAAATGTAGTCATATATATCAAAGTGGTTCCCACAGTTAGGTCCCACACACCAATCTATCTTGTGTGTTGATGTTAACAAGTTTTGTGGGTCGGATCATGAGATATGTGTTATATCGAAACCATTCATTTATTTGGTGAGCTCGTCTTAAGGCTTGAATCAAAAAATAAAAAAGATCTAAAAATCAACTGGACCACACTGCAAAGAGCAGTGGGGGATTAAACGTCTACCATTGAAACCCTTTTAGGGTAACAAAAGTTTTGGATCATTAATATGATATTTGCTTATACTCTTGATCCAGGTCGTTGTGTCCTTTTGAAAAGATTGGATGGAAAATAAACGGTTAATGTTTTAATGGCGAAAATCATTATCCTTGCTAATATTCTTGGTGTGGTCTAGTTGAGATTTGGATATAATTTATTTTTTGGCTCATGCTCTAAAATGACATGGACAAATGAATGAACCATGTGGATATAATAAATACATCTTTTTGTAGACTATATAACTTTAATTTCCTTTGAACCGTTCGCATAACTCGAGCTCGAGGAGCGTCAGCGGCTTCGCAGACCCGCGCCGCTTAGGCCTCAGTGGATCTAAGTCTCACGTAACCCATCAAAAGGAATATTGATTTTATGGTTGGAAAAGACTGCGCAGAGCCGTGCAAAAGTGGGAAGCCGATTAGCTGGTGCAGTGGTGTATTGGCGCCGGTAAGTTATATACATACCATCATTAAGTATATTAAGTATTTGTTATTCCTAAACCGTCCATCCAATTGGGGAGCTCGTACTAAGACTTGAGCCGAAAAACAAGATAGATCAAAATATCAAGTAAACTACACTGAAAAAATCAGTGGGGATTGAATATCTATCATTAAAACCTTTTGAGTCACACAAGTTTTAGACCAATGCGATATTTTCTTTTCCTCTTCATCAAGGTCTTCGTGATCTCATGAACAGATTGGATGAAAAATAAACATTATGGTGGTGCCTACGAATATTTTAATGGTGAAAATCAATCTCTTAATGTGGTTAACTTGTGCTTTGGATATTGTTTATTTTAGGGCTCATCTTACAAAATAATTTAGATAAATAGGTGACTGGTAGAAATATAATAAATACATCATTCTAAACTTTGACCTCATTTGGACTATTCGTACCACCCGAGGGGTGGATCCCGAGTCATACCTAATCCCGAAATGGATTGGCTACTCCCTGCTGCCACCAGTCAAGGGCTGATGATTGGTGCTCTATGGTCCCCACCATGATGTATATGTTTCAACCATGTTGTCCATCTATTTTTCTTGGTCCTCTTATTTCACCAGAAAAAAAAAAAAAGAGATATCACAATCTCATGTTGACGACATTATAGAAATAGTGTTGAATGAATGTTGATTGTTAAAAAATTTTGGGGCATAAAAGTTTTGGATAAAGATGATCTTTGTTTTTTACCTTTGTTTGGGTTTGTATATCTTAATCAACGGATTGAATGTCAAATAAACAGTACAATGGGCCTTAGGAGGATTTTAACCGAAGATGCCCCATCGCTAATTTTTTTTTTTTCTTTTTTTTAGCGTTGTCCACTTGAGATTTATATACCTCTCATTTTTTATATCAAGCCCTAGAATGAACTGTAAAAAGAGATGAACAGCATGAATGAAGCACATGCATAATGGTAGGTCCACATAGCACCTATCACCAGCCACCGGGCCAGTGATGGGTGTAGCCAATCCGTTTCCGCTGTCCAGAGCAAGAGGCAACAGGCGCTGTTGGGGTTCCTGTAATGTATGTATTTTACTAGGCCCAAAAAAAAGAAAAAAAAAAGGTATATCCATAGAGTAAGGTTTTCTTTGGTCAACTTAAGACAGTTACAAGGGGAAGAAGTACACGCCCCACCGAGGAGACGCTCATAAGTTATAGCTGTCCAAAACTGTGGGCCTCACAAGTTCCTAGGGACCAATCCGATCCTTTCATGCATCTCAGATTGGGAGATAAACCGTCCAGTGGAGAAATACCATGATCGGGTCCACCTTCTTCCCGGATCGAACGAAAATCGCACTTTCAGTATGTAGGCCTGAAATAATGATCTGAGGCGTCCAATAGGCAAACCCTGACATTGGGAGTTCATCAGTGTTGGTAGATTAAAGCCATGTTAGCATGATCGGTGGGAATCATAAGTTACCTGTAGTGGTCCACCTGATATTTGGATCTACTTCAATTTTTGGATTATGCACTAAAATGAACGGTCAAAATGGATGGATGGCACAGATGTAAGACACTTACATCACGGTAGGTCCCACTATAAGGGATCCACCAACTCGGGTCTCCAGATAAGCCGCGACCGATGCCCTTTCCCTTCTCACCGCCGTAACAAAGGTTTTTGACTCCTAACTACTCTAAGGCGAGCTTGCAAAAGTTTTATTGTCCGATCATGAGATACGTATTATTTCCAAACGGTTCATTCATTTGGTGAACTTCTCTTAAGGCTTGAGCTGAAAAATAAGAAAGATCTAAAGGTCAATTTGGACCACACTGCAAAATGCAATAGGGGATTGAACATTTACCATTGAAACCCTTTTAAGGTAACAAAAATTTTGGATTAATATGGTATTTGTTCGTGCTCTTCATCCAGGTCTTTGTGACCTTATGAAAAGATTGAATGAAAAATAAATGTTACGATGGACCCACAGATGTTAAAATGTTTGCTCATGCTCTAAAATGATAGGGACAAATGGATAACTGCATGGATATAATAAATAAATTATTTTGGAGACCATATGTAACTTTAATTTCCTTTAAATGGTTCATACAACTTAAGCTCGAGTAGCATCAGTGCTTGTCTTAGTAGATACGGGCTGCTTACACCACGGCGGATCATGTTTGATTTTCCAAAAGCATCAGTAAATACCCTTGAAATGGGGTCGTTTGAAAATCCATGCAACTTTCCATCTTAGAAATCGGTTCAAAATGTTAGTTTGAATTTGTAGACCCCAATGTGATATATATGATATATCCATTATGTCCATATGTTTTACTACAATAATTTTTGGCATGAACTAAAAAATGAGGTAGATCCAATGCTCAAATGGCCCACACCAAAAGAAACAGTGGCCCTAAAAGGTTTTTAATGGTAAGTGTGTGATTCCCTTTTTCCCATGGCGTGGTCCACTTGAGCTTTGAATATGACTCATTTTCCAGCTCAAGCTTAAACTCATTAGACATCATAGATAAGCGGTGTGGATAAGCAATACGCATCACGGTGAGACCTACAAATATATTATAGTGTTCTCCATATTTACATAAAAAAACACATGCTAAAATCAAAATTGAAAAGAGTAAAATAAATGCAGGGAAATAATTGTTATATGTTTACCCAGGAAAATAATCGCTACATATTTACATGGTGTTTACAGGTGAATTGAAAAATCAAACATGCCCAATCTAACCTAATCCACCGTCTTTGGAAAGGATTACAGATTTTTTGGTTGTAAAAGACTACGCAGGAGCCGTGCAAAAGTGGGAAGCGGATTCAATGGTGTAATAGTGTATTGATGTCTGCAATGACGTGGACCGATTATCCAGATTATTTCTTCTTACATCGCATAAGGCAACGACACGAAAGAAGTAAAAATACAAATATCAGCATCATTGAAATCTTTTGTGGCCCCTGGAAATTTTTTAATGGTGGGCCTTACTCTACCCAATGTTTTCTATGATGAGCCCACTCAAGCTTTGGATCTGAATCATTCTTTCTTATGTTTCACCATGATGTTCAATCACATAAAACAAAATGTAGTAGAGGATTGAACATCTACCATTGAAACCCTTTCAAGGTAACAAAATTTTTGGATCAATATGATATTTGTTTGTGCTCTTCATCCAGGTCTTTGTGACCTTATGAAAAGATTCGATGGAAAATAAACGTTAAGATAGACCTACGGATGTTAAAATGTTTTAATGGTGGAAATCATTATCCTTGCAGATATTCGTGGTGTAGTCCAATTGAGATTTGGATGTGATTCATTTTTTGACTCATGCTCTAAAATGATATGGACAAATGAATCAACCGTATGGATATAATAAATAAATTATTTTGGAGATTATATGTAACTTTAATTTCCTTTGAACGGTTCATACAACTCGAGCTCGAGTAGCGTCAGTGCTTGTCTTCGCAGACACGTGCCACTTACACGACGGTGGATCGTGTTTGATTTTCCAAAAGCATTTGTAAATACCCTTGAAATGGGGTAGTTTGAAAATCCATGCAACTTTCTATCTCAGAAATCGGTTCAAAATGTTAGTTTGAATTTGTAGACCGTAATGCGATGTATATGATATATCCATTATGCCCATCTGTTTTACTATGATAATTTTTTGGCATGAACTGAAAAATGAGGTAGATCTAACGCTCAAATGGCCCACACCAAAAGAAACAGTGGCCCTAAAAGGTTTTTAATGGTAAGTGTGTGATTCCCTTTTTCCCACGGCGCGGTCCACTTGAGCTTTGAAAATGACTCATTTTCCGGCTCAAGCTATAAATTCATTAGACAAAATAGATAAATGGTGTCTTTTGCTGTGGGATCCGGATTCAGGAAGAAATGGGAAGGAGAAGGAGAAAAGAGAAGAAGAAGAAGAAAGATGAGAAGAGAAAGAACCGTAGGTATGTCTTTTGCTGTTTTTATTAAATTTTTTATTAAGATTTCTCTTCACTTAGAATAGCCGATACATCGTAATGCGTCAATGCATATATGCTATTGCAAAAAAAAATTAATTAAATGGGTTCCGCATCCTACAGAGTTGTTGATTGGTTGGAACTCGAGAAGGATACGCTTGAATTGATAGCGACGAGATTAACGGTTCTTGTTGATTTCATCCGTTTTGGGGCTGTCTGTAAGAGATGGCGTTCCATCTTTCTAGAAAATCACCACCACCACCACCATCAGCTTCCTGTACTTATAATCCCCGGCAATGATGATAAAAATAACGAATTCCAGAGCTTCTTCAGTTTCTCAGATAAGCAGACCTATCGCCTCATGAAGCTCCCTGACGAGAACAACGAAAGATGCTGCTGTGGATCTTCAGAGGGCTACCTTATATTGATAGATCTCAACCTCAACATCTTCCTCTTGAATCCCTTCTCTAGATCCGAGACGCCCCTTCCTCGCCTCACCACCGTCTCTAAATTCATCAATTTCCACGAGACAGACACTGGCACGATCGAGAACACGTATCAGTTTCCCCTCCCAGATCATCCCAATCTGATCAGGATCTGCAATTACATGGGCCAGAAGCATGTGCACAAGGCCATCAAAGGTGGGCCCTACGTAATTGCCATTCTCGCCTCACGGTCCGTGCTTGCCTTCTGCAGGCTAGATAGTAATGCGTGGACATACATGGAGATTGAGTTCCCTTGGGAGGATCTGGTATGTTACAATGGCAATTTCTATGTTATTAGCTATCATGGGCGTGTTGGGGTAGTCGATGTGAGCGGGCCTAACCCCACCTTGACAATGGTTGCGATGATGGTTGAAAGAGAGCTTCAGTACTGCAGTAAGTATCTGGTGGAATCGTCGGGACAGTTGCTGATGGTTGCAAGGGAAAATGATATTGGGAGCAATGAGTACTATTCCATCGGAACTACTGATTTCAAGATTTTCATGGTGGATGTGAACAAACATATGTGTTTCCCTTTAAAAGATTTGGGAGATGGTACGTTGTTTTTGGCGGAGAATTCTTTAGTCTCTCTGTCTGCTCAAGATATCTCCAGGTGCGAAAGGAATCGCATTTATTGCATCGATAATGAGTCATGGGCTAAGGACTACTACATTCGTGTATACGATGTAGAAGATGGGAGCTTCGAGAGATATTACAAGATGGATAGGAAGTGGAAGTGCCCACATCCCATTTGGCTCACACCCAAACTTTGGTAGAAGATGAAGAGAAAATTGTAGGATGTGAGGGGTCATTTGGAAGTCTATAAATTCCTTTTGTCGTAAGGGATTGTGTTTCAGATTACAGGTAATCTGATCGTAGGCTCACCAGTTTTTTGTTTTTTTCAAGAGAAGCATAAATCTATCAGTCAGTCTCTCAAATTCATCTTCCTTCTTATTAAAACAATGCTGGTAAGACATTGGTGATTTAAATGATATGCAATGAATGCATCGTCATCTTTTCTTTTTCTTTCATGTGACTTTCATGTAATTGCTTCATGTGAAGTTGGAGTAATATGGAACTATGCTATCCGTTTTAAACATAGGATTATATTTGCATTTGTGGTATCCTTTTTATTTTCGGTCTGCTAATATATGACTGTTGATGAAGGGTTTGCAGCCATGTAAGTCTGAAAAGCGAGTACCCTCCCATGTGTTTTCATTTGTTTCCTCCCAAGGGGAACATATCTGTCTTATATATATATATATATATATATATATATATATATATATATATATATATATATATATATATATATATATATATATATATATATATATATATATATATATATATATATCTGTGTGTGTGTGTGTGTATTAGCTAGGGCATGTATGTTGAATATGTAGTGTTGGGTATCTTGTTGCAAATATCCTTGGTTTCGTGCATGTATGACCGACGTGTCGTGTCAATTAGCTAGATATTTATGTCGGGTGTGTACATTCTCTGTGGAATTGGCCAATGGCGAGGAAGGAATGGATACGAAACAAATCATTACAAAAAATAATAATAATAAAAGACTTTACATTATAAGATTTCGTATCTTGATTTTGATGCTCGCTTGAGTGTTTGATGAAACACCTGTAAAGTGTTGTTATTTTTTTGCATGCTGTGAGAAATTGAAGATACATTCCATATGTTTGAGAAAATGTTGCATAGGCTCAAACTCGGCTCGAACTGGCTCGAGCTATTGACTGAACTAAGCCGAGCCCAGCTGTGCGAAGCTCGACTCTTGGACGGCTCTCCCATTGATGTTATTATAAGCTAAGAACTAACATAGGCTCATGGCTCATAAACATCTTTTTTGTCTACCTTCCTTAGCCTATGAATCCGGAACACTAGCTAGCTCCGCAGGGATCTCTCTATTTAAATGATTGCTTGAGAGGTCCATGCACATAATGATTGAGAGAGTCTTTGTTGTTCTGAAGCATTTTGCCCCTTTACTAACACAAACCTCCTTTCCTGGTAGTACAACAATGATGCCCTCACAAACCCCCAACACAATAATCTTAATAAGGCAATTGAAGAAATCAAGGTTGTAACTAGATGGACTCTTACAAACTCAAATGTGAAGACTTTATTTTCTACCACTAAAAACTTTATGGATTCCACCAAAGTATTTATTTTTCATCTAACCTATCGATAAGGTCAAACACATCCATATGAAGAGATGAAACAAATATTATCTTGATCCAAAGCTTTCATGGTCCACAAAAAGTTTTTAATGGACAATCACCGGTGTTTTCGGTACTATGGTTCATCTGAGATTTGGAACTACTTCATTTTTATATCATGACCTAAAATGAGCTTTCAATAAGGATGGATGACATAAATGTAGTCATATATATCAAAGTGGTTCCCACAGTTAGGTCCCACACACCAATCTATCTTATGTGTTAATGTTAGCAAGTTTTGTGGGTCCGATCATGAGATATGTGTTATATCGAAACCATTCATCTATTTGGTGAGCTTGTCTTAAGGCTTAGTCAAAAAATAAAAAAGATCTAAAGATCAATTGGACAACACTGCAAAGAGCAGTAGGAGATTAAACGTCTACCATTGAAACCCTTTTAGGGTAACAAAAGTTTTGGATCATTAATATGATATTTGCTTTTACTCTTGATCCAAGTCTTTGTGACCTTATGAAAAGATTGGATGGAAAATAAACGTTAATGTTTTAATGGCAAAAATTATTATCCTTGCTAATATTCTTGGTGTGGTCCAGTTGAGATTTGGATATAATTTATTTTTTGGCTCATGCTCTAAAATGACATGGACAAATGAATGAACCATATGGATATAATAAATACATCTTTTTGTAGACTATGTAACTTTAGTTTCCTTTGAACCGTTCGTACAACTCGAGCTCGAGGAGCGTCAGCGCCTTCGCAGACCCGCGCCGCTTAGGCCTCAGTGGATATAAGTCTCACCTAACCCGCAAAAGGAATATTGACTTTATGGTTGGAAAAGACTGCGCAGAGCCGTGCAAAGGTGGGAAGCCGATTAGCTGGTGCAGTGGTGTATTGGCGCCGGTAAGTTATATACATACCATCATTAAGTATATCAAGTATTTGTTATATCTAAACCGTCCATCCAATTGGGGAGCTCGTACTAAGGCTTGAGCCGAAAAAAAAGATAGACCAAAATATCAAGTAGACTACACTAAACAAAGCAGTGGGGATTGAATGTCTATCATTAAAACCTTTTGGGTCACACAAGTTTTAGACCAATACGATATTTTCTTTTCCTCTTCATCAAGGTCTTCGTGATCTTATGAATAAATTGAATGAAAAATAAGCATTATGGTGGGGCTTACAAATATTTTAATGGTGAAAATCAATCTCTTAATGTGGTTGACTTGAGCTCTGGATATTGTTTATTTTTTCGACTCATCTTATAAAATAATTTAGATAAATAGGTGACTGGTAGAAATATAATAAATACATCATTCTGAACTTTGATCTCATTTGAACTATTCGTACCACCCGAGGGGTGGATCCCGAGTCACACCTAATCAGGAAATGGATTGGCTACTCCCTGCTGCCACCAGTCAAGGGCTGATGATTGGTGTTCTATGGTCCCCACCATGATGTATGTGTTTCAACCATGTTGTCCATCTATTTTTCTTGGTTATTTTATTTCACGAGAAAAAAAAAAAAAAAAAAAAGAGATCACAATCTCATGTTGACCACATTATAGAAATAGTGTTGAATGAATGTTGATCATTAAAAAATTTTGGGCCATAAAAGTTTTGGATAAAGATGATCTTTGTTTTTTACCTTTATCTAGGTTTGTATGTCTTAATCAACGGCTTGGATGCCAAATAAACAGTACAATGGGCCTTAGGAGGATTTTAACCGTAGATGCCCTATCACTATTTTTTTCTTTTTAATGGCATTATCCACTTGAGATTTATATACCTCTCATTTTTTATATCAAGCCCTAGAATGAACTGTAAAAAGAGATGCACGGCATGAATGAAGCACATGCATAATGGTAGGTCCACATAGCACCTATCACCAGCCACCGGGCCAGTGATAGGTGTAGCCAATCCGTTTCCGCTGTCCAGAGCAAGAGGCAACAGGCGCTGTCGGGGTTCCTATAATGTATGTATTTTACTTGGCCCAAAAAAAAAAGAAAAAAAAAAAGGTATATCCATAGAGTAAGGTTTTCTTAGGTCAACTTAAGACAGTTACAACGGGAAGAAGTACACGCCCCACCGAGGAGACGCTCATAAGTCATAGCTGTCCAAACTGTGGGCCTCACAAGTTCCTAGGGACCAATCCGATCCTTTCATGCATATCAGATTGGGAGATAAACCGTCCAGTGGAGAAATACCATGATCGGGTCCACCTTCTTCCCGGATCGAACGAAAATTGCACTTTCAGTACGTAGGCCTGAAATAATGATCTGAGGCGTCCAATAGGCAAACCCTGACATTGGGAGTTCATCGGTGTTGGTAGATTAAAGCCATGTTAGCATGATCGGTGGGAATCATAAGTTACCTGTAGTGGTCCACCTGATATTTGGATCTACTTCAATTTTTGGATTATGCACTAAAATGAACGGTCAAAATGGATGGATGGCACAGATGTAAGACACTTACATCACGGTAGGTCCCACTATAAGGGATCCACCAACTCGGGTCTCCAGATAAGCCGCGACCGATGCCATTTCCGTTCTCACCGCCCTAACAAAGGTTTTTGATTCCTAACTACTCTAAGGCGAGCTGCAAAAGTTTTATGGCTCCGATCATGAGATAAGTGTTATTTCCAAACGGTTCATTCATTTGGTGAACTTCTCTTAAGGCTTGAGCTGAAAAATAAGAAAGATCTAAAGGTCAATTGGACCACATTGCAAAATGCAATAAGGGATTGAACATTTACCATTGTAACCCTTTTAAGGTAACAAAAATTTTAGATTAATATGATATTTGTTTGTGCTCTTCAACCAAGTCTTTGTGACCTTATGAAAAGATTGAATGGAAAATAAACATTACGATGGACCCACAGATGTTAAAATGTTTACTCATGCTCTAAAATGATATGGACAAATGAATAACTGCATGGATATAATAAATAAATTATTTTGGAGACCATATGTAACTTTAATTTCCTTTGAACTGTTCACACAACTCAAGCTCGAGTAGCATCAGTGCTTGTCTTCGTAGACACGGGCCGCTTACACCACGGTGGATCATGTTTGATTTTCCAAAAGCATCCGTAAATACCCTTGAAATGGGGTCGTTTGAAAATCCATGCAACTTTCCATCTTAGAAATCGGTTCAAAATGTTAGTTTAAGTTTGTAGACCCCAATGTGATATATATGATATATCCATTATGTCCATATGTTTTACTACAATAATTTTTGGCATGAACCAAAAAATGAGGTAGATCCAATGCTCAAATGGCCCACACCAAAAGAAACAGTGGCCCTAAAAGGTTTTTAATGGTAAGTGTGTGATTCCCTTTTTCCCATGGCGTGGTCCACTCGAGCTTTTTTATGTAAAAATGGAGAACGCTATAATATATTTGTGGGTCTATGTGATTTCCTTTTTCCCATGGCGTGGTCCACTTGAGCTTTTTTATGTAAAAATGGAGAACGCTATAATATATTTGTGGGTCTATGTGATTCTCTTTTTCTCATGGCGTGGTCCACTTGAGCTTTGAATATGACTCATTTTTCAGCTCAAGCCATAAATTCATTAGACATCATAGATAAACTGTGTGGATAAGCAATACGCATCACGGTGAGACCCACAAATATATTATAGTGTTCTCCATATTTACATAAAAAAACACATGCTAAAATCAAAATTGAAAAGAGTAAGATAAATATAGGGGAAATAATTGTTATATGTTTACCCGGAAAACTAATTGTTATATGTTTACCCAAGAAAATAATCGCTACATATTTACATGGTGTTTACAGGTGAATTGAAAAATCAAACATGCCCGATCTCACCTAATCCACCGTCTTTCGAAAGGATTACAGATTTTTTGGTTGTAAAAGACTACGCAGGAGCCGTGCAAAAGTGGGAAGCGGATTCAGTGGTGTAATAGTGTATTGATGTCTGCAATGACGTGGACCAATTATCTGGATTATTTCTTCTTACGTCTCATAAGGCAACGACACCAAAGAAATAAAAACACGAATATCAGCATCATTGAAATGTTCTGTGGCCCCTGGAAATTTTTTAATGGTGGGCCTTACTCTACCCACTGTTTTCTATGATGAGCCCACTCAAGCTTTGGATCTGAATCATTCTTTCTCATGCTTTACCATGATGTTCAATCCCCTATTACAAAATGTAGTAGGGGATTGAACATCTACCATTGAAACCCTTTCAAGGTAATAAAATTTTTGGATCAATATGATATTTGTTTGTGCTCTTCATCTAGGTTTTTGTGGCCTTATGAAAAGATTGGATGGAAAATAAACGTTACGATGGACCTACAGATGTTAAAATGTTTTAATGATGGAAATCATTATCCTTGCATATATTCGTGGTGTAGTCCAGCTGAGATTTGGATGTGATTCATTTTTTGGCTCATGCTGTAAAATGTTATAGACAAATGAATCAACTGTATGGATATGATAAATAAATTATTTTGGAGATTATATGTAACTTTAATTCCTTTGAACGGTTCATACAACTCGAGCTCGAGTACCGTCAGTGCTTGTCTTCGCAGACACGTGCCGCTTACACCACGGTGGATCGTGTTTGATTTTCCAAAAGCATTTGTAAATACCCTTGAAATGGGGTAGTTTGAAAATCCATGCAACTTTCTATCTTGGAAATCGGTTCAAAATGTTAGTTCGAATTTGCAGGCACTAATGTGATGTATATGATATACCCATTATGTCCATCTGTTTTACCAAGATAATTTTTGGCATGAACTGAAAATTGAGATATATCTAACGCTCAAATGGCCCACACCAAAAGAAACAGTGGCGCGGTCCACTTGAGCTTTGAAAATGACTCATTTTCCGGCTCAAGCCATAATGTCCACTTGAACTTTGAAAATGACTCATTTTCCGGCTCAAGCCATAAATTCATTAGACATAATAGATAAATGGTGTCTTTTGCTGTGGGATCCGGATTCAGGAAGAAATGGGAAGGAGAAGGAGAAAAGAGAAGAAGAAGAAGAAAGATGAGAAGAGAAAGAACCGTAGGTATGTCTTTTGCTGTTTTTTTTTTTAAAATTTTAAATTTTTTATTAAGATTTCTCTTCACTTAGAATAGCCGATACATCGTAATGCGTCAATGCATATATGCTATTGCAAAAAAAAATTAATTAAATAGGTTTCGCATCCTACAGAGTTGTTGATTGGTTGGAACTCGAGAAGGATACGCTTGAATTGATAGCGACAAGATTAACGGTTCTTGTTGATTTCATCCGTTTTGGGGCTGTCTGTAAGAGATGGCGTTCCATCTTTCTAGAAAATCACCACCACCACCACCATCAGCTTCCTGTACTTATAATCCCCGGCGATGATGATAAAAATAACGAATTCCAGAGCTTCTTCAGTTTCTCAGATAAGCAGACCTATCGCCTCATGAAGCTCCCTGACGAGAACAACGAAAGATGCTGCTGTGGATCTTCAGAGGGCTACCTTACATTGATAGATCTCAATCTCAACATCTTCCTCTTGAATCCCTTCTCCAGATCCGAGACGCCCCTTCCTCGCCTCACCACCGTCTCTAAATTCATCAATTTCCACGAGACAGACACTGGCACGATCGAGTACACGTATCGGTTTCCCCTCCCAGATCATCCCAATCTGATCAGGATCTGCAACTACATGGGCCAGAAGCATGTGCACAAGGCCATCAAAGGTGGGCCCTACGTAATTGCTAT